>CM070834.1:39717570-39730070 GCA_036326025.1 Chrosomus eos
AGCGACTAGTGCTTATTCTTTAGTACTAGTGCCTATTCTTTAGATAGTAGTGCTTATTCTTTAGATATTCTTTTGAATACGTATTAGTAGCTAATGAATAAGTACTGGTATCTATTTAATAGGTACTAGTATGTAATGACTTAGAACTAGTATTTATTGAATAAATACTAGTATCTATTAATAGGTGCTATTATCTAAAATGTCATTTTCTCTCTCTCTCTCTCTGAGCCAATATGGCAAGCCGTTTTAACATTTAATCATTTTAACATACTAGTCTCTATTTTCATGCTACTAGTACTTATTTTTTAGATATTAGTATCTATTCCATTAAGTACTAGTACTTATTCATTAGCGACTAATGCTTATTCTGTTTAGAATATTCAAAGTGCTTATTCAATTTGTATGCGTATTTATATTTTCAGAGCAGAAAATCCGATTTTTCTGCTTATTCAATATTGCATCTAAAATGTGACTTGACGTGTGTGTGTGTGTGCGTGTGTGTGTGTGTGTGCGTGTGTGTGTGTTGTGTGTGTGTGTGTGTGGTGTGTGTGTGTGTGTGAGAGAGAGATTGTGTCTGTTACAGTGACAAGAGTTTTTAAGCCTTGTCTTTTTGGATATATATATATTTTTTATAAAAAAAAAAATGTGCATACAACCCATGTATTTCAAATGTATTGTTTGCTTTAAATTAAATTAAGATTGTATGTTTGGTAATTGAACCTAAATAAATGTAAAATGAATGTGCTATATTTCAGATCAATATATTTGTTTTCCTTCATTTTAATCAACACTAACTTTATTCTCATCTGAATTATAAATTTTATAGTATTTTTATATTTTTTTATAATTTTATTTTTAGATTTTGTGTTACTGTTTCTTGTTGTATTTGTATCTGTATATGTGCACTGGGAGCTTCAGTACCAAAGAAAATTCCTTGTGTGTGCAAGCACACTTGGCAATAAAGCTCTTTCTGATTCTGATTCTGATTCTGAAATAACTTATTTCTGTATAAAATAAAAAATCCCGAATAATCCAGACCAACCAGAGCACACTATTTCTACAACATCATCAGTGCTGAAGCGGGACTACCAGAGCCGTTCGGCAGATAGCGAGCAGATATTTTGTGTCACGTCGTGCACAATAACCCTAAAGGCACCAGGGTGGCGATGCCACCGGCTTTATATATATATATATATATATATATATATATATATATATATATATAAATAAATATAGCTGCGAGCAGCGATGAAGGGCCAAAGCCGGCGGTACCGCCACCCTGGTGCACCAGGGTTGCGGTGCCACCGGCTTGGGCCCGTAATCGCTGCTCGCAGCTATATTTAGGGCCCGAGCACCGATGGTGTGAGGACCCTCTTGGAATTGCTCTGTTTATTATTATTCTTCTTCTTCTCCGCAATGAATCGCATTTTTGAGGGCCTAAACATGCACGAAAACTCACGAAAATTTGCACACGCGTCAGGACTGGCGAAAATTTACATCTGATATGCGTTTCAAAATTGGGCGGGGCAAAATGGCTCGATAGCGCCACCTATAAAGGTTCAACGGAGTGCGCCTCGCGTTACGTTTCACGTACGTGTACGAAATTCGGTACATACATGTAATGGCCCAATACCTAGAAAAAAGTCTCTTGGAGCGTAGCCCTAAACACAACAGGAAGTCAGCCATTTTGAACTTCCTCTCAGATTTTTGTGCAGTTTTTGCCATTTTCAGGCCTCGTACTTTAACGAACTCCTCCTACAGTTTTAATCTGATCATCTTCAAATTTGGTGAGTGTAATCTTAAGGCCTTTGCGACGTTAAATTGCGAAGATCTTGAGTTTTCGTCGAAGGGCGTGTCCTCGGCGGCCTGACAAATTTTGATGTTTCGCCATGAAACAGGAAGTTGCTGTAACTCAGGCAAACAATGTCCAATCTGCCCCAAACTTCACACGTTTGATAAGAGTTCTGTCCTGAACACATGTCCATGCTCATATTCAGTTACAGTCACAGCGCCACCTGCTGGCAACAGGAAGTGACATGTTTAACACTGTTGTGGACTCCTGATAACATATAAAAAAGTGCCAGCAAGTGTTAAACATGCTAACAACATACTTGAAACATGCTAAAACATGCTAGCAAGCACTTAGCTAAGTGCTAAAGCATGCTATTACTGCAATTCAATAGGAATTTGCTGTAACTCAGGTATGGAATGTCCAATCTGCCCCAAACTTCACACGTTTGATAAGAGTTCTGTCCTGAACACATGTCCATGCTCATATTCAGTTACAGTCATAGCGCCACCTGCTGGCAACAGGAAGTGACATGTTTAACACTTTTGTGGACTCCTAATAACATATAAAAAAGTGCCAGCAAGTGCTAAACATGCTATCAACATACTTGAAACATGCTAAAACATGCTAGCAAACACTTAGCTAAGTGCTAAAGCATGCTATTACTGCAATTAAATAGTAATTTGCTGTAACTTCGAACCCCGAAACACCGAAACTTCACACATTTGATAAGAGTCCTGCCCTGAACACATCTACATGAGAATATTCAGTTATAGTAATAGCGCCACCTACTGGCAACAGGAAGTGACATGTTTAACACTGTGATGCAGTACTAGCAACATATTAAATATGCCATTGAATTATAAACATGTTATAAACATGTTAAAACATGCTAGCAATTCTTAGCTAAGTGCTAAAGCATGCTAATGAAATGAAACAGGAAGTTGTTGTTACTTAAGAAGACAATGTCCAATCTGCCCCAAACTTCACACATTTGATAAGAGTCCTGCCCTGAACACATCTACATTACAATTTTCAGCTATAGTAATAGCGCCACCTACTGGCAACAGGAAGTGACATGTTTAACAGTGTGATGCAGTACTGGCAACATAGTAAATATGCCATTGAGTTATAAACATGTTTATAAACATGTTAAAACATGCTAGCAATTCTTAGCTAAGTGCTAAAGCATGCTAATGAAATGAAACAGGAAGTTGTTGTTACTTAAGAAGGCAATGTCCAATCTGCCCCAAACTTCACACATTTGATAAGAGTCCTGCCCTGAACACATCTACATTACAATTTTCAGCTATAGTAATAGCGCCACCTACTGGCAACAGGAAGTGACATGTTTAACAGTGTGATGCAGTACTGGCAACATAGTAAATATGCCATTGAGTTATAAACATGTTATAAACATGTTAAACATGCTAGCAATTCTTAGCTAAGTGCTAAAGCATGCTAATAAAATGAAACAGGAAGTTGTTGTTACTTAAGAAGGCAATGTCCAATCTGCCCCAAACTTCACACATTTGATAAGAGCCCTGCCCTGAACACATCTACATGACAATATTCAGTTATAGTAATAGCGCCACCTACTGGCAACAGGAAGTGACATGTTTAACAGTGTGATGCAGTACTGGCAACATAGTAAATATGCCATTGAGTTATAAACATGTTATAAACATGTTAAACATGCTAGCAATTCTTAGCTAAGTGCTAAAGCATGCTAATGCTATGAAACATGAAGTTGTTTTTACTTAAGAAGGCAAAGTTCAATCTGCCCCAAACTTCACATGTTTGATAAGAGTTCTGTCCTGAACACATGTGCATGCTCATATTCAGTTACAGTCATAGCGTCACCTGCTGGCAACAGGAAGTGACATGTTTAACAGCATGCTATTATACCCATAATAAAGGACATTTTTGTAACTGACTTTGACATACTCCCACTATATTTATCTACTTAAATGCACATTGCCCACCGTGGTCTGTCTTCCTAAAGCCACCGGGTGGCGATGGCACGGGTGCGAGGGCCCTTTCAATGCTGCTTGCAGCTTTAATTTACTTTATAAAACTGTATTTATTTACTTTATTCATGAGTTTTATTTGTTTACAAACAGAAAAAAAATGTCCACATCTACAATACAAAATGTTTTCTTTATTGTTGTATTGTTCTTTATTGTTTCTTTTTATCATTTAGAGTTACTAGTATATGCAATAGAACAGATTGTTGTCATGTATTTAATATATTGATTCATTAATTGTATCAATCTTTCCATTCATTCATCAATTTTTGCATCTAAGATTAATGCGTTGGTCGCCTGTGAAACATTTAGCGACAGCGCTTTCCCTCACTTTCACCAGCAGAGGTCCTCGTCGAGCTCTGATTTTAAAAGCTTCGAGTAATGAACCTTTTTCCGATACAATTGTGTTGAAAGCTTTGCTGGTTCAGAAAGCTTCACTTCACCATCACTAATATTTTTAGGCAAAGGAAGATGAAGATCATGTTAAAAAAAAGCTTTAAAGTGTACCTATTATGGCATTTAAAATGTTCCTAATATTGTTCTGGGAGTCCCCAACAACAGTTTTACACGCATGCAATGACAAAAAAAACACTTTTTTTGTCTTATAATATGCATTTATTTTGACCTGATTTGCTCACCGACTCCCAGCGACAACAACAAACATTTTACATATTTAAAAAAAAATGACATTGGAGACCTAGAAGCTGCGCTTAGCGTAACTTACACAACACACACACATACTTATTGAGCATGCTACAAAACACATAAAAGCAACAATTATTAATAGTACTTACAGGTTGTGATTCGGAGGAGGAAGCTGATCCAAATAAACTTGGTATTGAACCTTCCTTCAGTATCAATCGGCTCGCGAATCCACTCTTGAAAGCATTTATGTTTGTAATGGAATCGTCATTAAAATGACGCGAACACAGCACAAGGTTCGGGTACAGTTGTAAATATAAACTCTAGCCACTGATTCTTCACATGCTTGTCTCTGGGCAGTGAAAAAAAAAGTTCGCTTTTGATTCGCACTTCAAAACACAGCGTCTCGTCGCCATGATGTTGTCAAGTCTCCGGTGAACGTCATTTCACCAAGTACCACATGATCCAGGATCAACATCTTTGTTGATCCTGGATCAACTTTCCAATCAACCAATCAGATTTAAGGGACAAGTTTACAGTTTATGTCATGTTTAGGCTTAGAACCAGGATGAAGTACTTAAACATCAGTGTTATTCACCTTTCATTACCCTCTGATTTTAGGGAAAAGTTATGGGTAGGATTAGGTTTAGGGGTAGGAAGTGGGTAAGGACTGCATTTTGGGACAGGAATGTTGATCCAGGATCAACAACATATGTTGATCCAGGACCATGTCTTAGTTGGCAAAATCACGGTGACCTCAAGTCTCCCTGATGTATGCGGCGCGCGCAATGAGTGGGCGTGTCTTATTCAAATAACTTGTCGAGGGGACGTCAGATAGATAGAGAAAAAGCATCGTTCGTCTATCGATTCATATCAGCGACTCAGAGTCGACTCTTACTTTTGAGAGACAATAACTTTGTATACGGTGAACTTTCATATTTAAAACTTTGCTGGATGTTTTTGTTCACTTAGATCTATGTTACACATAGGGATAGCTGACGCGAAACAGTCGTTGCGAAGCTTTGCGAGATCCTGAAGCGCAGATGTTTCGAAACACTGATCCGAAGCGTGATTCAAAACACCCATGTCACGTGACTACGGCTAAATGAAGCTTATGAGTGTTTCGACAGGTGGCGTGCTCCGCCGATTCAGCGTTTGATTGACAGGGTCGGGAACAGACCACACAATCGCACATCTGTATAAAAAGTTAAAAAGACTCATCTTGACCTCGTGGGTTTTTAAGAGAGGATTTTTTCAAAGACTGGAGAAATTCTCTGTAAAAAATATAGGCTAAGTCCTTCCAAAGAAGAGAAATTTATATTTTTCATAAGACAAAGTGAGACATTGTGGCTTGATTTCTTTTATTAATATTCATTTTTCAGGACCAAAATAACATTCTGCACAGTGAGCAGCCTACAGGTTACAACCTTCACATATTAGAAAAATAGCTACAATAATCAAAAAACAAATTTTTTAATGGCTCGTTGTCAAGGTTGTTTCAGATCAACACCTGCAAGCGACCACTAGATGTCACCGTTGAGACGGGTGTGGGATTGATTCGAAGCCTCGACACAATATTGCACATCTGGTTCAACTGTTTCATTGCTTCATGAAGCCTCGATCTGCCCACTACTAGTCTTTAGAAAGATGAAGATCATGTTAAAAAAAGGCTTTTAAAATTCCATACAAGCGAACAATTCAAAAGGCAAGCGAACAAACACATCTTTAATGTGACCAAACCAATGAGAAGTGTAAACACAGCAACTTAAATAGTAAGGCAAACGAGGGTAATTAATGACACACAGCTGAACAGAATGATTGTTCATATCAGTAACCATAGCAACTCATGAGTGGCGGGAAACTAGAATAAAGGAAACATGTGACTGAAGATAAACAAATTAAAAGTCCATGAAAATGAATTTAACAGAACAAAACTGTGACAATTTCCCCCAAACCGTGCCATTTTAAAAAATAGTACGTTGGCAAGCGGATCAAACGTCTCTACAAGTCGTGCAAGTCAGCGGACAGTTGCGGTGCAGTGCTAGAGAAATTATGAAGACTTCATGCTTTAGACTGGACCTGCCAATCATGTCATGGATTAAGTCTCTGTTTCTGATTGTGAAGTTCCTGATTATCTGACCCTGAACTGAGAGACTGAAGAGTGTCATTGTTCTCTACAGGTTGAGGGATTGTGGTGTTACAGATGAAGGTTGTGTTGCTCTGGCTTCAGCTCTGAGATCAAACCCCTCACACCTGAGAGATCTGGATCTGTCATGGAATAAACTAGGAAAAAGAGGAGTGAAGCTGCTCTCTGATGGACTGAAGGATCCTCTCTGTAAACTGGAGATACTGAGGTAAGATTGTATAAATGTGTCAACATTAGGGGTGTAACGGTACACAAACATGACGGTTCAGTACGGGTTCGGTACAGCAGGGGGGAGTAAACTAAACATGAAATTGCTTTATCTTTTTTTATTAAACAGTTTTTTCTTTTAAACGAATGTGTATATGTGTTTAAATAAATTATATTATAATAAAAAAAATCTATCTTAGCTAATGCTGTAAACTATACAGCTAGCGGGAGCTAGCTGTAAAGGACTATAAAACTATAAAGGAGCTAGCGGTGGGAATCACAGGGTTCCTCACGATATGATACGATACGATACACGACACATAGCTGTGAGAAGGCTAAGTGCAGGTTTTCTCTCTTTGTTAAAGTCCAAACTGTTAGAAAACAGCACAAATGTTTTTCAGTCTGTAAATTAAATTAAACATTTTAAGTAAATCATATAGATGATTTTTATGATATTGAAATGAACCTCCTGAAGCAGCATGTAGAAGCAGGTCTGAACCTTAGACTGGACCTGTCAATCATGTCATGGATTAAGTCTCTTTTTCTGATTGTGAAGTTCCTGCTTATCTGATCCTGAACTGAGAGACTGAAGAGTGTCATTGTTCTCTACAGGTTGAGGGATTGTGGTGTTACAGATGAAGATTGTGCTGATCTGGCTTCAGCTCTGAGATCAAACCCCTCACACCTGAGAGAACTGGATCTGACTGAGAATTATCTAGGAAAAGGAGGAGTGAAGCTGCTCTCTGATCTGCAGGATGATCCACATTATAAACTGCAGAAGCTTCTGTGAGTAGTGATGACTAAACATCACTTTCTTCAGTTACTTTCTTGGTAATATTTACGCACTGTAAACAAGTTTAATAATAGTTTGATTCCATTTACAGTTAGAATAAAGCATCTTATTTTTTTTTTTTTGTCAAAACAATACAATATATCACTTGTATCATTAGTTGTGTTTACATGGATTCTAATAATGCGATTGTAATCGGACCAGTAGCACAATCGGAATAAAAAATTAACATGTAACACCTCAATCGGGATGAATTGGCCAGATCTGATTAAATTGTTATTCAGATTGTAAGGGGTGGTTTATTCCTTCTGTAATATGATCGCGAGGACATGTAAACACCCGATCGTATTGAGAACTGAAACTGGAGAGTACTGCGCATGTGCAATGCCGTAGAAATAGCGTAATGATGTGCGGAACGAGCTGATCTTCATGATGAATAAAGTGTCATAAATGAGTGTCCTGTCATTCTGAGATTCTCTGAGCACTCATCGTCTGTGAAGTAGAGCAGGACAGCAGGGGCGTAGCAAGCTTTTCTAAAGTGTGGGGGATGGATGTGGTCAGGGCTATAAAACTATGTTGTGTAGACCTCTGTCGTTCTAGGGGGGTTTGGGGGCAAGCTCCCCCGAAAGAAAATTTTGTAAATTTTAAGGTTAAATGCATCAATCTGGTGCACTTTGAGAGCTCAAATTTAAGAGCTTCAACTGGCTTTAACCCATGAACTGTGCACACTGAACAAAGAAAAAGCATTGACTTGTACCTAAAGAGGGCTCAAACATCTTTTTAGTTATGATAGAGTCTCAGTCTACATTACATTATCACTGGTGTTTTAGAATGCCAAACATTTATTATAATAATAATAGGCTATAATAATGATTTATATAATTATTCCTATGATGGAAAATCCTTATAGCCTATAAAAAATTACTAAATGTATGCTACTGTATAAATGAAAATAAATATATAAAAAGTATATTTTATATTACGCTATAGAATAAGAAAATTACAATACTTTTGTCCTAATTTCTTCACTTGCAAGAAATAAACCCTTGAGCTTTTATTTTGGAGAAAACACCAGATCCATGCTGATCGCGTGAGCAAAGTGCGCAAACAGCCTAATTAAAGTCTTTTGCTGTTTAGTCTAAAAAACGAAATATAATACCGAAAAAACTCGACATGTCAACAAAACATAAACATTACATCCTCCCAAACCCATATCAAGCTTATTACAAAACCTTGAAAGTCATTCAAAGTACCCGGAAAAGGGAGAAATAACCATAAGTTCCCGCCTCCTCAGCACGAGCTGACAGATAAATCTAACACACCAAGAGAGGCGGGACTTAAGGCAGAACAGCCAATCATCAGCCGGTCACACTACTCAAAGCCGGTGTCGTGTTCGAGAGGGCGGGGGAGAGGAGGAGCCGCAGCGAGCGCACACACAGAGCAGCCAGAGCGGCCAGAGAAACGGAGGAGCGACTGTAGTAAAGCGTTTGTGCAAAACTGCGGAAAAACTGCAGAAAAAGTGTGGGTGTTGAACCCTCTCACTGGGAAAAGTGTGGGTGTTAAAACACCCACATCCCCCACGGGTGCGACGCCCCTCAGACTCTCATCCACAGAACACACAGTTTTGGGCTCGAGAAGGGGCTTTACTGCTGGATAAACACAAGCAGCAAGACTCGACGGTTCATGTGCTCGTCGTCGCATTATTAGGACCCGGAATAGAGAAAAATTAAGTCTGTGTTTTAAAACAAAGAAAAGGAGGATGGTTAGTGTGCAACAACAGCAGGAAACTCTGTATATTCGTGCAGTGTGCGCATGTCAAAAGATTAAGATCAGAAGCTTGTGACATACATAAACACACAGTAACTCAATCTCTTTTATAGCGTTCATGTAAACACTGCGTTCGGATT
Organism: Chrosomus eos; assembly: GCA_036326025.1. Lineage (NCBI taxonomy): Eukaryota > Metazoa > Chordata > Actinopteri > Cypriniformes > Leuciscidae > Chrosomus > Chrosomus eos. The sequence continues at coordinate 39,727,079 of CM070834.1, forward strand.
CATCAATCGGAATGAATTAATTGAGATTAAAGCAAAAAGTGTCCATGTAAACGTAGCTATTGACTACATTTATATGAACTCTCATAATGCGATTAATTAGATTATGTTGTGGAAACGCAATACATCAAATTGATTCGATTAATCTAATAATTGAAGTAACTATAATCTTAGTGTTGTTATACATTTCAATGTTGGATGATTTATGCCTTTAAACTATTCCGCTCTGACCAAAGTGCACATGTGCTGGTACGTACACGGATATGACGTGTGTTGTTCACACAACTCCATGAATGAAGTCTGCCATTATTGTGAAGTTTTCCCTCCGCTCTGAATCGCTGAACTCGCTGCCACCAGTGTCTGCTCCTTATCTTCATCAGAGACAGTGTGAAGAACACAATGGCAGTGTAGGAAACCCCGTCTGAAGCGGCATTGCTATCACAGTCTAATGTTCATCACAGTGCAGAATAACCATCCAATACGTCCATAGAAATGTGTGTTTAGCGTTTGACTTAAGTAGATTAAAACAGTGGCCAGTAACACTCCTACTCTATGTGAGTTCATCATTTGTGCTGTGCATTGGGGTATGAGAATAATGCTGGCAAAAATAACCACACTTCTTATAGCAAATAATCAGAATGAGGAAAATTCCATTATTCCATTCCATTATATATGAATGTCATTTGCAATAGAAGATAATAGCAAATATTTATTACTACTCTTGTTGTAATAAATAAAACTGACCCAATGACAGAAAGAGGACGGTCATACAGGATTATGGATAAGGGTCATCATTCATCAAAGGGTTATTTTATTATCTCTGACTAATAGTGTGAATAGATTGTTTTAGTTGTTCTACAGTGGATAATTTGACTGTCTGTGTTTTACTGACAGGTTTTAATGATTCTGACCTTCTCTGGATCAGCTGATGGAGAATAAAGAGCCGCTACACACACATCACATTCAACAGAATCAACAGACACACACCCATAGTGATCATCACACACACACCCATAGTGATCATCACACACACATGTGTTTGTGTAACTTTCCAGAATGATCCGATCCTTCATCCAGAGTCAAACATGGAAAACTTTTTTTTCTTCTTCAGAACTGACATGTGTCTTTTGCACTTTTCTGTTTATTATGTTTGTCTATATAACTGGTTGAACTGGATAAGAAATGGTTATGAGCAGGTTTAGAGGTTTGAGTGGGATTAGCGGCTCAAAATATCACTACTGCTATTTTACGAGTTCACACTTGCATACAATTAGAGGTAGTAAAGTTTAATGCGTATTTGGCGTGTTGTCGGGGCCGAACCCAGAGTACTCCCCCCGTATGTAAATGGACTAGAAGAGTGGAGAAGGGGTGGTAGAGGGACACTGTTAAACTGTCAATGGATTGAGATGAGACTGCTGAATCTATACCTCTTATCATTGATTGCTGAGTGCTCTTCACTCGTGTTAATTAACTGAACGTGTTCCTCCCGAACTTTAAATATAATTTTTTTATAAATATAGATACACTACCGTTCAAAAGTTTGGGGTCGGTAAGATTTTTAATGTGTTTAAAAGAAGTCTCTTCTGCTCACCAAAGCTGCATTTATTTGATTAAAAATACAAAACAAACCCAGTAATATTGTGAAATATTATTACAATGTAAAACAGCTGTTTTTATGTGAATACATTGTAAAGTGTAATTTATTCATGTGATCAAAGCTGAATTTTTAGCATCATTACTCCAGTGTCACATGATCCTTCAGAAATCATTCTAATATGATTATTTGATGATCAAGAAACATTTATGATTATTATCAGTTGAAAACAATTGTGCTGCTTCATATTTTTGTGCAAACCGTGATTCATTATTTTTCAGGATTCTTTGAAAGTTCAAGAGAAAAGCATTTAATTAAAAAAGTAATATTTTGCATTATTATAAATGTCTTTACTGTCACTTTTGATCAATTTAATGCTTCCTTTATGAAGAAAAGTATTAATTTCTTTAAAAAAAAAAAAAAAAAAAATTCGTATTGACCCCAAACTTTTGACCGGTAGTGTATATTATAAATATAAATAAACTTAAAAAAAATATATATATATAAAACATCATTTTGTGACTAAAATTGTCATTTTCCTACACTTTATGTCCATTATATTGTATATATTCCTTTTATATTCTCTATAAAATGTTCAGGTTGAGGTTGGTTTAGGATATAACATTTATCTATAAAATGGTAAAAGGGAAATTATACAGATGTCTTTATGATAAAAGATTTGTAAATATTTTACGTCTGTTTAGCTGTAAATACTTAAAGGGTACCTATTATTTAAAATGTTCCTAATATTGTTCTGGGAGTCCCCAACAACAGCTTTACATGCAATGACAAAAAACACTTTTGTTGTCTTATAATATGCGTTTATTTTTACCTGATTTGCTCACCGACTCCCTAATGATTCGTTTGACGACTCATTTTTCAAACCCCGCCTTTGCGTGACACAAATCTGCGGTGATTGGTCAAACGACCCAGTCAGTTATTTTTCGCGTTAACCCAAAGCTTAAACATATTGATAAAGCACTGCAGTACTACAATACGCTCTATTCTTTATGACAACTCCAATAACAACGACAAACATTTTACATGTTTCAAAACACACACACACACAGCTTGGAGACCTAAGCACTGAGCGTAACTGACTGACCACACACACACACACACACACACACACACACACACACACACACACACACACACACACACACACACACACACACACACACACACACACACACCACACACACACACACACACACATGTTTGTTTTTGTGACTTATGAGGACATTCCATAGGCGTAATGGTTTTTATACTGGACAAACTATATATTCTATCCCCCTACACTGCCCCTGTCCCTAAACCTACCCCTTACAGGAGACATGCTGGATTTTAACATTTAAAAAAAACATTGTTTTTTATGTTTTTTTAAGCTGTTTGAAATAT
>CM070834.1:39732570-39975070 GCA_036326025.1 Chrosomus eos
TCATGGGATCTTATAAAAAATAATGCAAATTACAAACATTCAACATAGACATTCAACAGTGATAAGGTAAAGCTAAGAGTGATCCAGACCAACCTTACGAACATATGACTACAGAAGGTGTACTTAAAGGGATACTCCACTTTTTTTGGAAATGGGCTCATTTTACAACTGCCCCAGAGTTAAACAATTGAGTTTTAACCGTTTTCGAATCCTTTCAGCCGATTTTCTGATATTTAGAAGAATATCAGTTACCAGACAGTTTCTGGTCTCATTGACTTCCATAGTAGGAAAAAAAATATACTATGGGAGTCAATGAGACCAGAAACTGTCTGGTAACTGATATTCTTCTAAATATCTGAAAATCGGCTGAATGGATTCGAAAACGGTAAAACTCAACTGTTTAACTCTGGGGCAGTTGTAAAATGAGCCTTTTTCCAAAAAAAGTGGAGTATCCCTTTAACCAAGAACCACTAGCGTTAAGAAGGTTTGGGGAAATCCAGCCCAGATCATAATTATAAGATAAAAAGAGTGACTTCAGAAGACATCACAATCACAGGTGATCTCGTCTCTTTAGACTGGCCAGTTTTCTGTTGTCTATTCTCCACATGAGGCGATGCATGCAAGATCTTTTGTCTGTTCTGTCAGTTGCAAGGCAAGGCAAGGCAAGGCAAGTTTATTTATATAGCACATTTCATACACAATGGCAATTCAACGTGTTCCTCCCGAACTTTGTTAAATATAAATTTTTATAAATATATATACACTACCGTTCAAAAGTTTGGGGTCGGTAAGATTTTTAATGTGTTTAAAAGAAGTCTCTTCTGCTCACCAAAGCTGCATTTATTTGATTAAAAATACAAAACAAAACCAGTAATATTGTGAAATATTATTACAATGTAAAACAGCTGTTTTTATGTGAATATATTGTAAAGTGTAATTTATTCATGTGATCAAAGCTGAATTTTTAGCATCATTACTCCAGTGTCACATGATCCTTCAGAAATCATTCTAATATGTTTATTTGATGCTCAAGAAACATTTATGATTATTATCAGTTGAAAACAATTGTGCTGCTTCATATTTTTGTGCAAACCGTGATTCATTATTTTTCAGGATTCTTTGAAAGTTCAAGAGAAAAGCATTTAATTAAAAAAGTAATATTTTGCATTATTATAAATGTCTTTACTGTCACTTTTGATCAATTTAATGCTTCCTTTCTGAAGAAAAGTATTAATTTCTTTAAAAAAAAAAAAATCGTATTCATACACAATGGCAATTCAAAGTGCTTTACATAGGCGAAAATAAAATAATCAAAACAAATAAGAATAATTAAAACAGTTTAGAATAAAAAATAAAAATAAAGTACAGTAAAAACAGTCGGACGAACAGTGGCACAGTGCTCATTCAGTAAAAGCATAGCTAAACAGGTGTGTTTTGAGTCTGGATTTGAATGTGACTACTGTAGGAGCACATCTGATCTCTTCTGGAAGCTGGTTCCAGCTGCGGCTGGCATAGTAGCTAAAAGCAGACTCTCCTTGCTTAGAGTGAACCCTTGGTATTTCTAACTGATGTGATCCTAATGATCTGAGTGATCTGTTGGGTTTATATTCAGTGAGCATATCTGCAATGTATTGAGGTCCTAGCCCATTAGTAGTTCATAAGGGGGAGCTTATGTCAAAAAATTATTTATGGCCTTTTCATGGTATTATGCCAGCTGTTTTTATGACCGGAAATGAGCATGGGGTCGGGTTTATGACAACAGGTGGTTTGTGACCTTTTTGGCCCTATGTGGTTCCTGTGTGTTTTACTGCTTGTGTGTGTGTGTGTGTGTGTGTGTGTGTGTGTGTGTGTGTGCGTGTGTGTGTGTGTGTGTGTGTGTGTGTGTGTGTGTGTGTGTGTGTGTGTGTGTGTGTGTGTGTGTGTGTGTGTGTGTGTGTGTGTGTGTGTGTGTGTGTGTGTGTGTGTGTGTGTGTGTGTGTGTGTGTGTTTATGACCGCCATTTTCTTGGTGCAACTGGTGGGAATGTTTTCAGGGAGTTTTTTTATTAAATCAGGATAATGTTCACAGAACGATGAAATTATGACCCATGGATATGATTTTCAGATGGAACAGTGTCGTCCATAATGTCTGTGGGAGAGAGTGAAAATGAGTTTAAAGAAATAGCATTGATGACAAAATAAAGCTTATAAAATAAATAAATGAAATAGATGTTAAGTGTATTAAACATTTTAAACATGTGTTGAACTTGATGCGGCTGTTATGCGTCTATCTGGTTAGTCACAGACTCTTAAATCTTTCTGATCAGATGAAATGTCACAAATGAGTTTTAAAAATAAAAAGCATTACATTTAAATAAATCATATAAATTAGTGAATAATAGTTCATATTATATGAAATCAGATGTTAAATTATCAAGCATACATATTTTAATCTATTACATCGGTCATATAGGAACATCATGCGGACACCATGATATACTGACGTACATAGATAAATAAACCATAAAATAATTGAAACAAGCTGTTAAATTGCCAAGTATACAAATTTTTATCTAATACAGCGCGAAATACTCAACCATGTATCACATGAAATACGTTCTGAGGAAACTATTTTGCAAATCGCAATAACGTTACATGCCAACATGTAAACAGTGCTATTATGTTGGTCCTTAACCTAATATAGCCAATCTACATTACGTTTGTCCTGAACATAATACATCCAAAGCAGGTTTACGTAGCAGCACAAAAACGTAATTTATTTACGTATGAACAAATTTACCGACGTAGAAATTTGTACGTATTACTATTAATGCATAATCGTGGCATTAATGTTTTGACTCTATTGCATTCAACTGTCTTATTAAGTTTTCAGTCGCATTTATTAATATAATAGGCCTAACGTTACTCAGAAATATTAACATTTCGCTCTGTTCGTGCCTTCTGCAGCAAACTCGTTTGGGAGGATTAGCCTGGTGTTAAAAAGGAATAGCCTACACTTTTAACCTTAAAAATACCTTGTTTAATCGTTTAACCATTTTGTAGTATTTACACAAAAAGCATTTTCTACAATAAAACACAACATACTGATACATTCACAAAAGACATACATTTTATTAGCTTGATGTAACCCAAATCCTAGAATTCATACGTTTCTTGTAAGAAACAGATCCAAATTCAGCCTTTTATCCAGTGATCTTCATCTTCATTTCTCAGCAGCGACCGCAAACGTCAAATCTATCCCGCGCTGGTGATGAATTCAATTTCAAAAAATGCGCCTTCAAGAAGCGTTACGACATGTTTTACGGCCGTGATATCAAACGCTCATTGGCTCTCGCCTGCTTCGTCACAGATTGCGACATGCCGTGTTTCAGTCGGTGTAGTACATTTGAAATGGAGAAGCGCACGCGCCTTCTGAGAACGAACCGAAATCGGATTAACATTATCATGGATTAACGTTAATAACTTAAATTCTGATCTGTACCTCATACACAACTACTATAATACTGCCAGAGAGGACTGCGACTGCAACGCATCATCATGTGAATGACTTTTGGTAATGTTAACGTTACCGGTTTTGACATTTTCGCAATAAATAAATTATTGTGAAATGTATACTTGTCTGTCAGTTTCATGTTTTTTTTCCCCTTCATAATTGTGTTAGCCTACGTAGTTTTAAGGAATGGTTATGGGTAGGTTTAGTGTAGGAGTAGGATCAGTGGCTCAAAATATATTTTAATACTATAAAACTGCCATTTACCTACACATCTCTGTCCATTACGTTTTATCCTTTTTAAATTCTGTATAAAATGGATATGTTTAGGTTTTCTATCTTTGAAAATAACGTATTATACCTATGTATTAACAATGAGACCAGGCTGCTATATTAGGTTAAGGACCAACGTAATAGCACTGCTTATATGTTGGCATGTAACGTAATTACGATTTGCAAAATAGTTTCCTCAGAACGTATTTCATGTGATACAGGGTTGGAAATACTACCTTACACAGATAAATAAAACATAAAATAGTGAATAATACTTAATTTGATTTGAAATAATATGCTAAATTATCCCTGATATACTGTCTTACAGTGTTAAAACATATAATATAGTGAATAATAGTTCATTTCATTTGAAATAATATGTTCAATTATTAAGTATAAGTATTTTAATCTAATTTATCCGAGGTATAGGGTCACGCCACATTATACTGACTTACACAGATAAATAAAACATACAAATTAGTGAATAATAGTTCATATTATTTGAAATAAGCTGTTCAATTATCAAGTATACATATTTTATTCTAATACACAACGGAATACTGCCTTACAGATAAATACAACATAAAATAGTGAATATTATATAAAATAATCTGTTAAATTATCAAGTATTTGAATCTAATACATAGGGGATAACATCATGTGGATACCACAATATACTGGCTTACAGATAAATAACCATATAAAATAGTAAATAATAGTTGATGTTATATTAAATAAGTTATTAAATTCTTATACATCAGGGTTATAGGTTCACACTGCAATATACTGACTTGCACAGATAAATAAAACATATAAATTAGTGAAATATATTATTTGAAACAAGCTGTTAAATTACCAAGTATACAAACTTTAATCTAATACACCGCGAAATACAGCCTTACACAGATAAATAAAACATATAATATAGTAAATAAGTATATTGAAATAAGATGTTAAATGATCAAGTATAATCATTTTAATCTAGCACCCAACAATATACTGTCTTACCCTGATAAATAAAACATAAAATAATTGAAACAAGCTGTTAAATTATACACATTTTAATCTATTACATCAGGGATATAGGTTCACACTGCAATATACTGACTTACATAGATAAATAAAACATATAAATTAGTGAATAATAGTTCATATTATTTGAAATAAGATGCGAAATTATCAAGATACATCTAATACACCACGGAATACTGCATTACACGGATAAATAACCATATAAAACAGTGTTTATACGAAATAAGATGACATTTTATTAAGTATTTAAAACTAGTTTTAAACGTATGTTGAAGTGTACCTACCATTGGTGAAATTAGGAGGTCTTTTTGGCTCTGGTTAAAATCACAGATCCTTGAATTTCTGAGGTGAAGAGATGTTTGCTCTCCATTTGCTAAATTGAAAATTAAGATTGCTTCCAGCATGTCCGGGGCCCCGGGGTCCGCCCCTTCCTCTCTGTGTAGCTGCTATGTATTAGCATTAGCAGTTTGTTTCAGAAAACATCAAGCAATTAAAAGATAGTGAGGCCACATGGTGTTTTACAATCAAAGACCACAACTGTCTCCTATCATAAAATCTTCTGATCTGAAGCATTCCTGTCTGGCGGGGAGACCCCAAAATGGGGCCATTTTGACACTTCACACTGACCAGGCTGTAAGATCAATATAATTAGATGTTTATACCGGTGTCTTCAGGAAAAAGTCAAAACAAAAATGGTCGCAAAGCTACATATCATATAGCATACTCTTATCCATTGAGATAAATTGTCCTTTTCCTGGGGAGTTGTCCCCCATCCTGTTTTTCTTGACATCTCAATGACTCCTTTTGAAGAGCAGATTTATTTTTCTAACATTTAAACTTAACACATTAGAACATCCTCTGACTTTATGAATACACATAAATGACAGCTTAATGATTTTTTATATTTTTGTGCATTTATTTAAAGTATGCATGTGGGCCTACCATTCTGACACTAGTGATACCTTACTTCTTTGATAATATTAAAGTTTTTTTATGAAATATTATTTCTAATTTTTTCAGCACATGTAGTCAGAGTCACAGAACATAATAATAGTGCAACAAATAAGGAGATTATGTTTTATTTATTTTAATAAGGGTTGTTAAAAGTATGCCTGAATGATGTTAGTTAATCTGCACTGACATGTGTTTGGTATAACAATGATAACAATATCCTTTAGATCTTAACTTTGAGTGCAACAGAATTAAATGCATGTAAAATTATCAGGTCACATGTGACATTAACATGACAGAAAAGACAGTAACACCAATGCCACACATAAGATCATAATTAGATGAGACTAAATTGTTACATTTGGCATACAATCTAAATGAATAGCTTTGAATAAAGTTTATCTTTAAATTGGGGTCATCCCATAAGAAAAGTGACATCAGTGACAATTTTCACGAAATTTCATTTTACAAAATGGATGATACAAGATGTCAAACCACATCATGTCAATCGTAGTATAATAACCAAATTAAGTAGTTTAATCCATAAGTATTCTAGTTTGTTATTTTTTAAATATCATTTACATAATATATTTCAATCAATCAATCAAAATGTATTTATAAAGCACTTTAAAATCCAAAAATGGACACAAAGTGCTGTACAGTAAAAACAATACATGAATACATAAAAAGCCATAAAAAACATAAAACAAAATAATACACAACCATACAATGAACCAATAAAATCAATATAACCAAACCTGGATTATCAATTTCAATTACCAAAAGCCAAAGAATAAAGATAAGTTTTAAGAAGAGACTTAAAAACAGATAATAATGATGCCTGTCTAATGTGCAAAGGTAGATCGTTCCACAATTTCGGAGCCGCTACAGCAAAAGCACGGTCCCCTTTTAGCTTGCGCTTTGTTTTAGGCACACTTAGGAGCAGTTGCTCGGCTGACCAGAGAGAACGGGTTGGCCTATAGGGGTGTAGCAGCTCAGAGATGTAAGGTGGGGCAAGACCATTTAGACCTTTAAACACAAATAAAAGAACCTTAAAATGGATCCTTTGATATATAGGCAGCCAATGGAGTGAGGATAAAATAGGGGAAATGTGCTCGTATTTACGTGTTCCAGTTAAAAGACGTGCAGCAGCATTTTGCACCATCTGGAGACGAGCAATAGAGGACCCACTGACCCCCACATAGAGTGCATTACAGTAATCCAACCGAGTGGTAACAAAGGCGTGGATTACTGTCTCAAAATGCTCCTTTGAAAGAAATGGCTTTATTTTGGCCAATTGCCTCAATTGAAAAAAACTTGTTTTAACCACTGACCGTATCTGTCTGTCCAGCTTAAGGTCAGGGTCAATTTTAACCCCTAGGTTAGTGACTGTTGGCTTAATATATTGACTCAAAGAACCCAGATCGACACAGGGGGTTCCAGAGGTGCCACCAAAAAACATCACTTCTGTCTTACTTTCGTTAAACTTAAAAAGTTAAAAGCCATCCAGGCCTTTATATCATCAAGACATTTAAGTAATGGACCAACAGTTTCATTCTTTTTTAGAGGGACATAGATCTGACTATCGTCTGCATAACAGTGGAAAGACATACCATGCTTCCTAAGTATGGAACCAAGCGGGAGCAAATAAAGAGAGAAGAGAAGAGGGCCTAAAATTGAGCCCTGTGGTACCCCACAAGACAGAGGTGCAGAGGAGGACACATAATCTCCACAGCTGACACAGAAATTTCTACCTTCCAAGTAGGACCTGAACCATTTCAGTGCAATGCCCTTGATGCCCACCCACCGCTCCAAACGAGAGATCAGGATTTCATGGTCCACTGTGTCGAAAGCGGCTGTCAGATCAAGAAGCACAAGAATAACACAATCCCCAGAGTCAGTAGCTAAAAGAATATCATTAAAAACTTTTAGAAGAGCCGATTCTGTGCTATGTAGAGTTTTGAAACCAGATTGGAAAACTTCAAGAATATTGTGCTCATCCAAAAAAGCCATTAATTGACTGCAAACTATCTTTTCAAGGATTTTTGACAGAAAGGGTAGTTTAGATATCGGTCTCAAATTTGCGAGATCTGCAGGATCCAGACCCGGTTTTTTTATTAAGGGTTGCACTACTGTATGTTTAAAAAGTTTAGGGACCACCCCTGAGGAAAGACTGCTATTTAAAACTGCAAGAATAGATGGCCCTATAGTAGGAACAACCTCCTTAAAAAGTCGAGGAGGGATAATATCATTTGGGGAACCTGAGGGCTTCAAATGGCTAACAATCTTCTGTAAAACAGACAACGTCACAGGTTCAAACTTGTCAAAGACACCCGGACAGTGGACAGTGATTGAGGGGTCATAAGCCGAAGGTGAGATTTGAGCCCTAATGGTAGTGACCTTATCAATAAAAAAGTGCAAAAACGTTTCACACACACCATAGGCGGCATCAAAACAGACAGTTATCGGTACATTAAGAACTGCGTCAATGGTCTTAAACAAAACACGAGGCTTATTCCAATTTGACTGAATAATTTCAGTGAAATATTTCCTTTTAGCTTCTTTCAAACTTGTTTGATAATGCCGCCAGCAGTCTCTCAACATTTGTAAAGACACATGTAGTTTATCCTTTTTCCATTTTCGCTCAGCCCTACGGCACTCACGTCTGACAACACGGGTAGTGTCATTCAACCAGGGTTCAGCTTTAGTTTTAGATTGCCTAGTTTTCAATGGCGCCACAGAGTCTATAGCAGTTTGGCAAGTGGAGTGAAACCATGAGCTAATCTCCTCTGAATCATTATATAAAGTCTCTGGTATGTCACAGTGCTGACTGAAAATGGAGGAGAACTGAACAGCAGTGGAGGGGTTAATAATACGGCAACGCCGTGCAGTAGTGCTCAGTTTATCTGTTTTACAGGCAAGAACAATCTCAAATAATACTGGCATGTGGTCAGAAAACACAGCGTCACAGATCTCTAAATTAGTAATAGGCAACCCATAAGATAGGACAATATCAAGTGTGTGTCCGCGCTCATGCGTGGGGCCAGACACAGACTGCACAAGATTAAAAGAGTCAATAAGGTGTAAAAAGTCTTTTGCCAGTGGGTTTTCAGGACAACACACATGAACATTAAAATCCCCAACAATAAGGACACGATCATATTTAGGCATAATTTCAGCCAGAAACACAGAAAAGTCATTTACAAAGTCCTTATTGTATTTGGGAGGCCGAAAGACTACTGCACACAACACTGTGTGAGAGCGACCAAGCTCAAATAAACTCAATTCAAAGCTGGAGAACTTGGATAATGGCAACATCTGCTTACATTTTTAGACATTCTTATAAACGGTAGCTATTCCTCCTCCTCTACCTGACGTTCGCGGGGAGTTCAAACAGCAACAGTCAAGCGGTAAAAGTTCAGAAAAGGCACTGGACTCACCAACACTCAGCCATGTCTCAGTCACACAGAGAAAATCCAGTCCCCGGGACGTGAAGAAATCCTTAAGGATAAAAGTTTTATTAGCTAGCGATCTAGCGTTTACCAGTCCAATCCTGACAGAGACCGGCGGGTCGGCAGCGCTGATTGTCTGAGGAACCCGACACAGTGGCCTCAGGTTCAACCGGTTTACCCCGCGCCAGCGAGGGCGAGGAGACCTCTGGAACACCTCATCCTGGCCGACAATAGGTACCAACCAAGCGTCGACAGGGTCCAGCAATCGCCAAGAAATGAGGAGACGAGGCACCGCTCGGTACTCAGTCCAGGAAGCAGAAAAACGCGCTGAGCAGGCTTTCAGCCTCACCAGTTGACCGCTGCGTTTTCCTCGGCGGCGGTAGCGTTTATGCCTACGCCGGAGATGTAGAGTCTCAGGGCAGCAAAAGCAAGCTGGTGTTCCCGATCTGAACGGGGGCAAAGTTTTATATCCACTATGATCAAACCTCACTAGATCTTTGGCCGAGAAACGAATATCCAGTAGTGTTTGGCGATCATACATCAATATTGAGTCAACATTTTGAACAACACTTGACAGGAACAACACGAACACACACAGCATTGACAGAGACAGACGGCGAGCCAAACACACTGGCGCCATCTTGTTCTGTTTGTCAAGTAGATCAGAAAGATCTACTTGATTAGAAAGATCTAACTCAGATCAGAAAGATCTAACTCAGCCAAACAAAATCTAATATTTGATAGTTATGTATACATTATTGTATTTTCAATTTGGGATAAACTTGTCATAGGCATTAAATTAAAGCATTTTCCCTCTGTACATGACTGTGGGACTGAGCACATCAAAGTATTATTTTAAAATGTAAAGAAATTGTAACCCTAAAGTGTTTTTCAAGTGTGATATGTCTGTAAAGATAGGGACAGAAAATGGACATTTCCATAGAATGACCCAGAAATGATTTTGCATAAATTTTAACCTAAGGTAATATTTTACTTAACAGCATCTGATCAAAAACTTTAAAATTTTAATGCAAAACTGTGCTTAGTCGTCTAGTTTAGTTAGTCTAGCATTCGACAATGTACGGCTTATTACGGTATTTCAGGCTTTCCGCCAGCAAATGACGCCAGCTTTCTGGCAGAGAGCGGGGTCACGGAAGGATTTGAATGTTGAACAGAGAGAGATACGGAGCGCTACAGGATAGGGTGTTTTGGACAGCATAAATAATTAAATATAAAAACGGACAAAAACATCGCGGTTCAAGCGGTAGACAACAGGTGAGGCGTTTGGGATGATTTTTGATGAAACTTGGGAGGCGGATGGCCGAATACTCTTTCACGTATCTTAGCATGTGCGGTCGTGTGTACTGTAGGCTATGTAAAGTTGTATGTAGGCTATTTGTATATGAGTGCGTGTATGAAAAAAAGTATCCTTAATGAAAACTATGCAACCCCTTGTCACACACAAATACTTGTATATATGCATTATAGTTAATTTTTCAACTTAAAAGTGTTTTAAGTTACTTACGATATTTTCTCAGTAAAATCAGTAATTTGTTCAAGTTTCTATCATTTGTCTATTTAAATTAAACAATTTTATACATTTACAAACACACACACACACACACACACACACACACACACACACACACACACACACACACACACACACACACACACACACACACACACACACACACACACACACACACACACACACACACACACGAATGGCCAATAACGGTAATTCACTGAAAGTCATCTTTTTCTGAAAAGATCATTCACTTGAAGATAGCACAATGGTTTATAATTTTACAGCCAAAAACAAAATATGTGAAAATCACCGATTTTAGTTCTTTAGGTTCTAAAGGGTTAATTTGTATCTTTTAGAAAATAGCAGCGCATTTTCAGAGACGAGATGTGTCACAGTGGTCCATGAGACATCATAGGTGAAGTTTGTCTTGAGTGAATATTTAATTGTACAGGTCTTAAGGTCTTCAGAAGTCATAACTTCAGGTCAATGGGGCTCCTGAGAATATTTAATGTCCCATAAAACCAAAGAGTAAGCTAAAAGACACTAGTTTTCCAATGTTACCTACCAAAAATCAAATACTGTATAGAATTTGTATTACGCTTTTTCAAAGGATAATCTTGCTTTAAATTTATAATAAATATGTAAAGCATTTCTTTATATTCGCAGTGTTCTGACACAATGTCATTCACTGATACTTTTTGATTTTATAAAATTTACACTTCTTACTGATACTTTTTGATTTTATAAAATTTACACTTCTTATGTCTACAAAGGTTCATAGTAAAAATATGATAAATATGATTCTTTGGGAGGTCTCACCCACAAACGCAAAACATTGTGTTGGGTGATCCAGACATAGCTTTACTAAAAAGAAAATATTATGGAAGTCATTTTCAAAACTGTAATTAAGCCATATTTATTAATATAATGGCTTCATGTTCATTTATAGTTTTTATTTGTTTGTTATTAACTAATACCTTTTTGTTTTTAACTAACACTTAAACATCCAGCACGCAATTAAAGATATGTATGAGCTAAGGATGTTCTCTGACCCAAATAAACAGGTAATGGAGTGTTCACAATCTACAGTACAATATACTGTTAGATATTCTCCCACTATAAACTACTGTATGTGTGTAAATAGTTGTGCTTAAAGCTTTGGTTGTATTTTTACTCATGCAAAGTACCACACGATTGTAAAGCCTATAGGACTAACTTTAAAACATAATCTTTATTCAGGAATCACATGTGTCCAAAACACACATGTAAGATTCATAAGACCAAATCACTATGAAAAGAGGGATGGAAAAGCACCAGTTATAATAAATGCACAAAAGTGTTTTTGTTTTAGATGAAGACTCTTCTTTGAGAGCGGTCAACACTCAGTGGTTATAGGAATAAATGACAATTAAGAATTTAAGCAATAGTCTTTCTGTTTGAGAATCTTTGACTAAAGTGATACTTTGTTTAGTGCAACTTTCCATCTATCTATGATGTGGAATCACACAAAGTATTAACACGAAATGTAAGCGCATGCTGTTTTAAACTATACGGCACATCTGACTATTGCACTGAGAGATGTTATGCCCAATGCAGTTATGACTAAGGCATGTTAATTTAAGTTTGAGACAAGTTCCACACTCTGGTAAAAACTGCAGATACAATGGCTCAAAAGTAAATTCTAGAGGTCGACATGCTAAAAAGTAAATACCACATGAACCATTTAAATGAATACAGAAAAGCCACTTGTGATCAGTTCGAATATTTGTAATTGACATTTTGTATACTACTCGATTACACTCATGTTTGTTTTTGTTTTTGTACAGTGTGCAAAAACTACAGTCTCCGAGAGTGTTCAAACATGTTCATATAGGGATTTATGAAAATAATTAACAAATATAGCATAAAGAGAATTGAATTACAGTCCTTCTATATGAGTGTGTTTAAGACTAAGCAAATCATATTTCTTTTAAATCATCATCTTTCCGGCATGTCTTGATACTTTTTCTTATTTCTACAAAGGTTTAATCTCAATTCATTTCATAGTAAACATAACGTAAAAATATAATACATATGTCTGATTTACAGCGTTTTTAAGAAATAGATGCCGCAATACTCCAAACAGTTCAACACACAAGCATGTTCAATTGGTAAAAACGCCACATATGTAAGGTAGTTTTCCTAATATCCACTAAAAGCAAATACTGTATGTTTGTATTACACTTTTTAAAGGCTAATCTAGCTTTAAAGTTAGAATAAAAAGTTATATCCAAACTTATATTCATACCTATTGTGTTCTGATACAGTGCTCTAACAATACTTTTTGTTTTATAAATACACTTTTCTTATTTCTACAAATAACAGTCTGATAAATTTGAGTTAATACACAATTAAGCAAGTGAATAATGCTACAAATACGTCTGAATACAGATCTAAAATACACCATCTAAAATACAGATAATTTTTCTTTTGACAAATCTACAATTCAAAGGATCTCAACCGTGGTGTTTAACGTCCAAGAGTTGAAGAAGCAGTTCTTTATTTGTATTATTGATTTTTTTTTTTCATAGTTCAAGTTGCCATAAACAAAACACCCCAGATCCTCCCATAAATTATAGTAAACATTTACAAAATGTAAATAGATTCTGACAGTTTTGCCTGAGTACCTGTACCACATTATTGTAAACACATTGAGGGGTAACGTTACCAGTCCTTGTAAAGGTTATGGATCAAATTTAAGCATAATCTTTATGCAACAATCACGTTTCACATTTTGTTTCACTCCATCCTAGCTATCCATTCTAAATGCATGCTATGCATCTATTGCAAACAATTCACCCGGGGCATATGTTCTGACCTTGTAATGTTTAATCAAAATTTTGTTGGACAATATATGGTGGAATAACAGGTTCTATGTAACTGGGTTATGTCGCATTTATTAACATTGTTTATTTCAGTAAACTTAAGTTTATTACATAAGATACATTCAATGCCATTTAGTTGAATCAGGTTAACATTCTTAATTTAGTCCAAAACTATTAAGTTCAATTATCCTAAATTATATCAAAGAAAATTAAAACAAATAATCCAATTGTTTTGTTTATTTAGTGATTGTGTTCAACAACCTTTACTAATATATCCTAATATATCCTAAGATAACCTTTTACAAATTCTTTACTTATTGTTAGGCATTTGCTATGGTTTTGTCACAACCAATGCTTGCCCAAAGTAGTTGTTTTTATAATTATTAATATCACTTTAATTATTGTTAGCACATCCTCACCCAAGCACAATGGTCTAACACTTTACCCCATTGGTAACATCCAAAACACTAACATATCAGAAACTCTTTTAAATATGAACATAAAAGAAACACTAAACATTAACAAGTCGCCATTTTTTTTTATCTTGATGAAAAAAAAACACAGATAAGTAACGTTGAAGAATGTTCTTTCAACATGACAATATTGAGTTAAATCAAACGCAACTGTTTCAAGTCAGTTTAACACAATGCATTGTGTTTGATAAAATAAAATTATTTTTAAATAAACTGAAGAGTTTCGTAAAATAATTTTCGACTGAATTCTCTCGGGCGACATATGATCTTTGAAATATTTCGTCTCTTAAATCACGTAGTATTTTTAAAATGCAGCAAAGCAATGAATAAAGATTAAATTATTATTATTATTATTATTATTATTATTATTTAATACCACCAAATAGATTAGGGTTCCGTGTTGTGTAGGTTTTATGATCTCAGACATATCCATATATTTTTTAACAATTTTATTAAACAATATATTGATATACAATACATTGAAGCGTTATACAGTATATTCATACATTGAAGCGTTAAACAATAAGTAAAAGTAAAACAATAGTAATGACATTAAACGTTGTCTAACCAGAAAATAAATTTTGTGCATACATTTTTGTTTTGCTCTAGGATGAAGCTGACTAAAGTTTCAACTATTTCATCAAAGTCAGTTTGTGCATTTTTTGACACCAGTGACGCACATAGGTCTGTTACAAACGTACACATACAGAGAACTCCAAACTCGTTATTACAATCAAACACCACACCCAGAACTTTTCTGAGGATTACACAGATCGGCTCGTTGGCATTAAGACACACAATCATAACATCAGGCCAAGAATTTGTTAGGCCTCTTACAATCATTTCATTTTTGAGATTTGTTACACGTCTGGTATCTCCCGCACAGTCGTTATTCGAAACACACGTACCATCGATGATCTTATGCATCAAGTCAACCATCTGAGCTCTAAAATAATCTTCAAACATACAATCTATTGTATCTCTTAAACGACACTCTTTGCTTGTGGCACACTCGTACACCGTGGGCTTGTGCGCAGCATCTTCAGAACTCAACTTCATGGATGGTGTAAACTTTGTCCCCTATTCGATGTTGAAAGGTTTGGTTAGTTCCTGGAATGTCATGTGATTGAGTCCTTGCAGCACAATCGTCCAAGTCTTGTGCATTAACACTCTGAGGTTTGGGTTTATGGGTCAGATCCTCCAAAGGGTTATTAGTCGAAGAAGCACATTTCGTTTCATGCTCAGGTATCCAGGAATGTTGAAGCGGTCTTTGGCACTCCAGGTAACAACCAAATGGTCCTTCAACTTCTGATCAATGAGATTTTGCAGTAGCCCAACAGTCCGCGTTTTTTACGATTTTGAATCCAAGGTTGGTGAAGCAACCGTCTGTAGCGTCGAAACCGGGTTTAGCAGCGTTACCGCCTGCACACAACAGTTAGGAAAACTGGCTTGTGTGCGATAACTGAGCCTGAGCGTAAAGTTTATCAGGCCTGCGATTGGGGTCCGCCTTCGCCCCTGGTGTGTACAGGGGTGGTCATCAGGACGCCATAAATAACTATGTCCTGCATAAACAACATGTCCTGCATGACACCCGAGAGAATTCAGTTGAAAATTATTTTACGAAACTCTTCAGTTTATTTAAAAATAATTTGATTTTATCAAACACAATGCATTGCATTAAACTGACTTGAAACAGTTGCGTTTGATTTAACTCAATATTGTCATGTTGAAAGAACATTCTTCAACGTTATTTATCTGTGTTTTTTTTTTCATCAAGATAAAAAAAATGGCGACTTGTTAATGTTTAGTGTTTTTTTTATGTTCATATTTAAAAGAGTTTCTGATATGTTAGTGTTTTGGATGTTACCAATGGGGTAAAGTGTTAGACCATTGTGCTTGGGTGAGGACGTGCTAACAATAATTAAAGTGATATTAATAATTATAAAAACAACTACTTTGGGCAAGCATTGGTTGTGACAAAACCATAGCAAATGCCTAACAATAAGTAAAGAATTTGTAAAAGGTTATCTTAGGATATATTAGGATATATTAGTAAAGGTTGTTGAACACAATCACTAAATAAACAAAACAATTGGATTATTTGTTTTAATTTTCTATGATATAATTTAGGATAATTGAACTTAATAGTTTTGGACTAAATTAAGAATGTTAACCTGATTCAACTAAATGGCATTGAATGTATCTTATGTAATAAACTTAAGTTTACTGAAATAAACAATGTTAATAAATGCGACATAACCCAGTTACATAGAACCTGTTATTCCACCATATATTGTCCAACAAAATTTTGATTAAACATTACAAGGTCAGAACATATGCCCCGGGTGAATTGTTTGCAATAGATGCATAGCATGCATTTAGAATGGATAGCTAGGATGGAGTGAAACAAAATGTGAAACGTGATTGTTGCATAAAGATTATGCTTAAATTTGATCCATAACCTTTACAAGGACTGGTAACGTTACCCCTCAATGTGTTTACAATAATGTGGTACAGGTACTCAGGCAAAACTGTCAGAATCTATTTACATTTTGTAAATGTTTACTATAATTTATGGGAGGATCTGGGGTGTTTTGTTTATGGCAACTTGAACTATGAAAAAAAAAAATCAATAATACAAATAAAGAACTGCTTCTTCAACTCTTGGACGTTAAACACCACGGTTGAGATCCTTTGAATTGTAGATTTGTCAAAAGAAAAATTATCTGTATTTTAGATGGTGTATTTTAGATCTGTATTCAGACGTATTTGTAGCATTATTCACTTGCTTAATTGTGTATTAACTCAAATTTATCAGACTGTTATTTGTAGAAATAAGAAAAGTGTATTTATAAAACAAAAAGTATTGTTAGAGCACTGTATCAGAACACAATAGGTATGAATATAAGTTTGGATATAACTTTTTATTCTAACTTTAAAGCTAGATTAGCCTTTAAAAAGTGTAATACAAACATACAGTATTTGCTTTTAGTGGATATTAGGAAAACTACCTTACATATGTGGCGTTTTTACCAATTGAACATGCTTGTGTGTTGAACTGTTTGGAGTATTGCGGCATCTATTTCTTAAAAACGCTGTAAATCAGACATATGTATTATATTTTTACGTTATGTTTACTATGAAATGAATTGAGATTAAACCTTTGTAGAAATAAGAAAAAGTATCAAGACATGCCGGAAAGATGATGATTTAAAAGAAATATGATTTGCTTAGTCTTAAACACACTCATATAGAAGGACTGTAATTCAATTCTCTTTATGCTATATTTGTTAATTATTTTCATAAATCCCTATATGAACATGTTTGAACACTCTCGGAGACTGTAGTTTTTGCACACTGTACAAAAACAAAAACAAACACGAGTGTAATCGAGTAGTATACAAAATGTCAATTACAAATATTCGAACTGATCACAAGTGGCTTTTCTGTATTCATTTAAATGGTTCATGTGGTATTTACTTTTTAGCATGTCGACCTCTAGAATTTACTTTTGAGCCATTGTATCTGCAGTTTTTACCAGAGTGTGGAACTTGTCTCAAACTTAAATTAACATGCATTAGTCATAACTGCATTGGGCATAACATCTCTCAGTGCAATAGTCAGATGTGCCGTATAGTTTAAAACAGCATGCGCTTACATTTCGTGTTAATACTTTGTGTGATTCCACATCATAGATAGATGGAAAGTTGCACTAAACAAAGTATCACTTTAGTCAAAGATTCTCAAACAGAAAGACTATTGCTTAAATTCTTAATTGTCATTTATTCCTATAACCACTGAGTGTTGACCGCTCTCAAAGAAGAGTCTTCACCTAAAACAAAAACACTTTTGTGCATTTATTATAACCGGTGCTTTTCCATCCCCCTTTTCATAGTGATTTGGTCTTATGAATCTTACATGTGTGTTTTGGACACATGTGATTCCTGAATAAAGATTATGTTTTAAAGTTAGTCCTATAGGCTTTACAATCGTGTGGTACTTTGCATGAGTAAAAATACAACCAAAGCTTTAAGCACAACTATTTACACACATACAGTAGTTTATAGTGGGAGAATATCTAACAGTATATTGTACTGTAGATTGTGAACACTCCATTACCTGTTTATTTGGGTCAGAGAACATCCTTAGCTCATACATATCTTTAATTGCGTGCTGGATGTTTAAGTGTTAGTTAAAAACAAAAAGGTATTAGTTAATAACAAACAAATAAAAACTATAAATGAACATGGGATAAAACGTTGAAGTTGCACCAAGCAAATGGCGGTCATAAACACACACACACACACACACACACACACACACACACACACACACACACACACACACACACACACACACACACACACACACACACACACACACACACACACACACACACACACACACACACACACACACACACACACACACACACACACAAGCAGTAAAACACACAGGAACCACATAGGGCCAAAAAGGTCACAAACCACCTGTTGTCATAAACCCGACCCCATGCTCATTTCCGGTCATAAAAAACAGCTGGCATAATACCATGAAAAGGCCATAAATAATTTTTTAACATAAGCTACCCCTTATGAACTACTCCCATTGAATGATTTATATACCAGTAATAATACTTTAAAATCAATCCTAAATGTAACTGGGAGCCAGTGTAAAGACCTGAGGACTGGTGTGATATTTTCTGGTTCTGCTCAGAATTCTGGCAGCAGCGTTCTGTATGAGCTGCAACTGTCTTATGGTCTTTTTAGGAAGGCCAGTGAGGAGTCCATTACAATAATCCACCCTGCTGGTGATGAAAGCATGCACAAGTTTCTCTAAGTCTTGACTGGAAACAAAACATCTAATTATTGCAATATTTTTCAGATGATAGTATGCTGATTTAGTTATTGCTTTGACATGACTACTGAAACTAAGGTCTGACTCTAGAGACACACCAAGATTCCTGACTTGATTTTTAGTTGTTAGACCCCTAGAGTGAAGGTATGCATTCACCTTGAGAACTTCATCTTTGTTTCCAAACGCAATGACTTCAGTTTTGTCTTTGTTTAACTGAAGAAAGTTTTGGCACATCCAACCGTTTACTTCATCAATGCATTGGCACAGGGACTCAATGGGGCTGTAATCGTTAGGCGATAGGGCTAAGTAGAGCTGTGTGTCGTCTGCATAGCTGTGGTAAGAGATTCGGTTCTTTCTCATTATTTGGCTCATTGGGAGCATGTACAGGTTGAATAGGAGTGGCGCAAGAATTGAGCCCTGGGGGACTCCGCATGACATCGATGTCCACTCAGACTTATGGTCTCCTATACTCACATAATAACCTCTCCCTTCTAAGTATGACCTGAACCATTTTAGGGCTATCCCAGAAAGCCCCACCCAGTTTTCCAGCCTGTCAAGAAGTATGTTGTGATCGACAGTGTCAAATGCAGCACTAAGGTCGAGTAGTACCAGCACTGATAATTTGCCTGTATCAGTATTTAAGCGAATATCGTTTATTATCTTTATGAGAGCTGTCTCTGTGCTGTGATGCACAGAGGAAACCAGATTGAAAATTGTCAAAGTGTCCATTCGAGCTTAAGAATTTGTTCAGCTGATTGAAGACAACTTTTTCAATGATCTTGCCTATGAAAGGAAGATTTGAGATCGGTCTATAATTGCTTAAGATGGTCTTATCTAGATTGCTCTTTTTCAGGAGGGGCTTGACAACTGCAGTTTTCAGGGAGTTTGGAAAACTCCCAGAGAAAAGTGAGGCATTTACCACTTCTAGGAGATCTGCTTCTAAGCTGTTTAACACACTTTTGAAAAAAGATGTGGGAAGTGTGTCAAGGGCGCAGGTTGATGCTTTAAGGTGCTGTACGGTTTCTTCCAAAATTTTGCCATCAATTTCTTCGAAATCAGACATAGTAACTACTTTCTCAGGTAGTGGTCTGATCTGTTGGACCCCAGCGCAATTCAAGGATGAGCTAATCACCTTTCTGATATTATTGATTTTCTCAGAGAAGAAAGAAGCAAACTCACTACACTTGCTGTCTGAGAGCATTTCACTGGGAATCTGGCTTGGGGGGTTTGTCAGTCTCTCTACAGTAGCAAAAAGTGTGCGTGTGTTGTTTAAGTTGCTGTTTATAATATTCGAGAAGAAAGTCTGTCTAGCTTTGCCTAGTTCCATATTAAAAGCATGGATGCTGTCTTTGTAGATGTTATAATGGACTACAAGTTTTGTCTTCCGCCACATGCGCTCTGCTCTTCTGCATTATCTTTTCATGTTTTGCACTGCTGTTGAGTTCTCCAAGGTGCTTTTTGTCTACCACTATTCTTCCTGACTTTCACAGGAGCAATATTATCAATTACACTTTTAATTTTTAAGTTAAAAGATTCAAGGAGAAAATCAACAGAGTCAGCAGAGTCAGGACAGTCAAGTTTCAGCTTGACTGTCCCGTCTGCTCAAAGCTCGTCTGTGTCAGGAGCCAATCAGAGACCTCACAAACCACCACGCAAAGATCCCTGTCCCCAGATAATTAATCACCAACACCTGTTTTCCATTCAGCGATCACTTCCCAGCCAGTATAAAAACATCCAGTTTACTCACAGTCATCGTCAAGCCTCCGACAGGAAAAGACCCTTATCCAGTCTCCATTTATTACGCTCCGAGTCATTCTACAGCCACGGACGGAAAGTATATCCACCTGAAAAGATACTAACCCCGTTATCCTTGTTCTGCTGTTCCCAGGTTATGCTCCACGACTCTCGTTCCTCGCCTCCTGGAATCTGAAAACGAGTCTCGCTTCCCTCCGGAGAATCTGTAAGTGAAAGTGAAAGTATCATTGAGCTGGTTAAGTTATCATCGATTGCACTTACTGGATCAACTCACCTTGAGTCCTTCTGAAATCCTGTCCGTCCCGAGAGGATCTGTAAAGGAAGAAAGGATGGTTACTGATCCACGAGATTCAATCACGTATCTGCACTAAGAAGAGGAGTTACTCGCCTGGGTTCATTCCTGCCACGCCTCCTTTTCCATGAGCACTTATGAGCATCTGCACTTTTGAATACTCACCTCTGTTTGAAAATAAAGAAAGTTTGAGTTCATCACTTACCTCTGTCTCCTGGTCTGAATCCTGACAGAAGGCTTGACCTTAAAGAAAAAAGAAAAGAGGTAAATCAGGATGGATTCCAGACGACCTGAAGTTGCTACAAATCCACTACCTGAATCCGCTACCACAGCGCGGCCGGTGCTTTCCCCCGCGGGCACTTCCGGGAACACTACTTCGGCGATTACATGCTTTGCAAGTCCTCCGTCGCGCCCAGCGCCATTCTCTGGCCGGGCGGAGGATTGCAATGGATTCCTGCTGCAGTGTGCTCTCGCGCTGGAACAGCAAGCTCCACTCTATCCCACTGAAAGATCAAAAGTAGCGTTTGTCATTCAACAGTTATCTGGAGCAGCTCTAAGATGGGCTGAATCGTTGTGGATGCAAGAATCACCAGTGGTGGCAACAAGTCAAGAATTCGTTAAACACTTCAAAGAAGTTTTCGGACGGCCAGCGGAGGATTCCTCGTTCGGAGAACACCTGCTACAGTTACGTCAGGGAAGAAAATCACTGTCTGAGTATTCCGTGGAGTTCCGCACGCTCGCATCCAACAGTGGTTGGAATGAACGAGCACTCATTTCCGTGTTTCGTCGAGGACTAAATCCAGCCTTACGCCTCCAACTCGCCATATATGACGATACATTAGGACTCGAAAAATTCATGCAACAAGCCATGAGGGTAAATCAAAGATCTCAGAATTGTTACAATGAGCAGTCATACCATTACCCTGTTCCGCAAACCAATGTTAGAAACCCCACGTCTGAGAATCAAGTCGAGGACATGCAAGTGGACACATTCAAGCTTTCCCAGTCTGAACGTCTTCGGAGAAAGGAGTTAAAGTTATGCATGTATTGTGGGGCCAAAGGACATTTCAGACTCAACTGCCCCATTCGACCAGGAAATCTGATGGTAAGCTCAGTTTCAAATCATCACACTGTTTCAAAACCCCTCACAATTCCCGTAACTCTCAGAATTGAAGAGCTTTGCGTATCTGTCACAGCAATCATCGACTCGGGGTCCGCGGGAAACTTCATCTCGGGGAAACTTTGTAAAAGACTCAACCTACGAGAAGTCAACACTCCCAAATCCTACACCATCTACGCCGTAACAGGTGAGCGAATCAACATGAATGATGTCACTACCCAGATAAACCCCATTCAATTGTGTATTGATAGCACGCATCAAGAATGGTTTGAACCGTTTGTACTTATGAACAGTCAGACAGATCTCATCCTTGGGCGACCCTGGCTTATTCTTCATCAACCTACCATTGACTGGAAGTCTGGAAAGGTGCTTCATTGGGGTTGTCAGGGTCACATGATCCCAGATCCAGAACCTCGTCCGCCTGACCAGCAGGGGAATCAAAAGCTCACAGTTAACTCCACATCTATAGAGAGTCCTACTCAAAACCTATCGACTAATATCCCAGCATGTTACTCCAAGTTCTCCGATATTTTTAATCCTGTCATTGCTTCCAGGTTACCACCCCACAGACCATGGGATTGTGCAATAGACCTGGTCCCTGATGCACGACTCCCTAAGGGTCGTATTTACTCCCTATCTGTTCCAGAGCAAGAGTCAATGAAAAAATACATCCAAGAGGCGTTAGATCAAGGGTACATCCGGCCTTCCACCTCACCGGCAGCAGCCAGCTTCTTCTTCGTGGCCAAGAAAGATGGCGGTTTGAGACCATGCATCGATTACCGAGCCTTAAATCAGGTCACTGTAAAATTCAGCTATCCTCTACCCCTCATTCCAGTCGCTCTCGAACAACTCAGAGAGGCAAGGATATTCACTAAACTTGACTTACGAATTGCCTACAATCTGATCCGAGTGAGAGAAGGGGATGAATGGAAAACAGCGTTCATAACACCTGCTGGCCACTATGAATATCTGGTCATGCCATATGGTCTGGTCAACGCTCCTTCCGTTTTCCAAAGCTTCATGGACGAGATCCTCCGAGACTTTTTAGGGAAGTTTGTTCTGGTATATATCGATGACATCCTGATGTACTCACTGGACCCCGCCGAACATCAACATCACGTGTCCTTAGTACTCCAACGGCTCAAAGAGTTCACGCTGTTCCTGAAAGCGGAAAAATGTACTTTTCACCAGACCACTGTTGACTTTCTGGGGTACCGCCTCAGCGATCGAGGGGTTGAAATGGACCAACGAAAGACTGAGACCATCCTGTCCTGGCCAAGACCCACATCAGTCAAGGAGCTGCAGAGATTTCTCGGGTTTGCAAACTTTTATAGACGATTCATAGACCAGTACAGCCTTCTCGCTGCTCCATTGACCTCCTTGTTAAAAGGAAAACCTAAAGCCCTGCAATGGACCCCGGAAGCCGAGAATGCCTTTAAGTCCCTGAAGTCTGCTTTCACCAGTGCCCCTTTGCTGCGTCACCCCAATCCTGATAGACCATTTGTGGTCGAGGTGGATGCATCCACCACCGGTGTGGGTGGAATCCTGTCCCAATGTTCTGAGCTCTCTTCTAAACCAGTACCCTGTGCATTCTTCTCGAAGAAGTTTTCCCCAGCAGAGGCGAATTACGACATTGGAAATCGAGAGCTTCTCGCCATAAAACTGGCGTTAGAGGAATGGCGCCATTGGCTAGAGGGAGCAAGACACCCATTCATAGTCCTAACTGATCATAAGAACCTCCAGTATCTGAGAGATGCAAAACGATTAAATCCACGTCAGGCCCGATGGGCTCTGTTCTTTACACGATTCCACTTCAAGATTGCCTATCGGCCCGGATCCAAGAACACCCGAGCAGACGCTCTTTCACGTATTCATGCCCCCGAGAGTCCTATTGAGAAACCTGAGACAATTTTACCAGAGAGTTTATGGGTAAATCCCATCCAGTGGGAAATAAATGAACAACTCCAAGAATTGGCTCAGCAACAGCCCAGAGTTCCCGGTTGCCCTCCCGGAAAGATTCATGTCCCTGAAGAATTCCGCAACGACTTGATTTCCTCAGCGCATTCCTCAGTAGCCACTGGACACCCAGGGATAAACAAGACACTAGCCGCACTTCAAGAGAAATATTGGTGGTCCCACATGCGTCAAGATATCACCCAGTTCATCCAAGGTTGTATCCCCTGTGCAATCTCCAAGGTTCCAAGAAATCTGCCCGTGGGGAAACTGTTACCGTTGCCGGTCCCGAAAAGACCATGGTCTCATATTGGGGTGGACTTTGTCACGACCTTCCCATATCCGAAGGGAATACGTGCATCCTAGTGGTCATTGACCGGTTCTCGAAAGCATGCAAGTTAATCCCGTTGAAGGGACTCCCAACCGCCTTTGATACTGCCGAGCTCCTTATGGAACATGTATTTCGGAATTTCGGTCTTCCAGAAGACATCGTCTCCGATAGAGGACCTCAGTTCATTTCCCGAGTCTGGCGATCATTCTTCACGCTAATGAATGTGACTGTGAGTCTGTCTTCCGGGTACCATCCACAAACCAACGGACAAACCGAGCGAAAAATCCAGGATATAGGTCGGTTCTTGCGTACTTTCTGCCACTCCAATCAGAACATCTGGAGTCGGTATCTCATCTGGGCAGAATACGCACAGAATTCACTCAGACAGTCGTCCACTCAGTTAACCCCATTCCAATGTGTCCTTGGTTATCAACCCCCGCTATTCCCATGGTCCGGAGAACCTTCAGAAATGCCTGCTGTCAATAAGTGGTTTGAGGAAAGCGAACAGGTTTGGAATCAAACTCACCATCATATCCAACAAGCTGTCAATAGGCAACAACAGTTCGCTGACACACGCCGACGATCTACTCCAGAGTACCAACCTGAACAATTAGTCTGGCTTTCCACTAGAGATATCAGACTTCGTCAGTCCTGTAGAAAACTAAACCCCAAGTACATCGGACCCTTTCCTATCGTCAGGCAAATAAATCCAGTTACTTACCAGCTTCGGTTGCCCCCTGAATACCGCATCCATCCCACTTTCCACGTTTCCCTTCTGAAACCCCATCATCCACCGGTATCCCAGTCAGTCAGCGAGGACGTATCCGAGAACAACCCCCCGATACCACCCATCGAACCAGATTCCATCTATATCATCAAGGAGATCTTGGACTCTCGACGTCGAGGGGGTCAACTAGAATATCTCATTGACTGGGAGGGATATGGGCCAGAAGAGAGAAGTTGGGTGCCTCGTAAAGATGTTCTTGATCCCAGTCTGCTCTTAGAATTTCACGCTCAGTATCCCGAGAAGCCTGCACCAAGACCCAGAGGCAGACCCCCACGACGTCGAGGTCCAAGGTCCGCTGGCGCGGACTCTGGAGGGGGGGGTAGTGTCAGGAGCCAATCAGAGACCTCACGAACCACCACGCAAAGATCCCTGTCCCCAGATTATTAATCACCAACACCTGTTTTCCATTCAGCGATCACTTCCCAGCCAGTATAAAAACATCCAGTTTACTCACAGTCATCGTCAAGCCTCCGACAGGAAAAGACCCTTATCCAGTCTCCATTTATTACGCTCCGAGTCATTCTACAGCCACGGACGGAAAGTATATCCACCTGAAAAGATACTAACCCCGTTATCCTTGTTCTGCTGTTCCCAGGTTATGCTCCACGACTCTCGTTCCTCGCCTCCTGGAATCTGAAAACGAGTCTCGCTTCCCTCCGGAGAATCTGTAAGTGAAAGTGAAAGTATCATTGAGCTGGTTAAGTTATCATCGATTGCACTTACTGGATCAACTCACCTTGAGTCCTTCTGAAATCCTGTCCGTCCCGAGAGGATCTGTAAAGGAAGAAAGGATGGTTACTGATCCATGAGATTCACTCACGTATCTGCACTAAGAAGAGGAGTTACTCGCCTGGGTTCATTCCTGCCACGCCTCCTTTTCCATGAGCACTTATGAGCATCTGCACTTTTGAATACTCACCTCTGTTTGAAAATAAAGAAAGTTTGAGTTCATCACTTACCTCTGTCTCCTGGTCTGAATCCTGACAGTCTGTTCTGAGGAAACTGATGTTCATTTGCTCGTGTGTTTCTCCAAACCACGACTCCATTATAACGGTAAGAACAACCTTCACTATCACACACTGATCTCACTCTCTTTCTGTCCAGTTAGATCAATCGCCTGTTCCTGCAATCTTGAGCTCTCAAGCAGAGTTGAAGATGCTGAAAATTATCTGAAATAATAAAAAAAAAACCTGAATGTAACATTTCATTTATTTCATGCTGGACCAGCGATCAGCTCCACTGACAAACTTGTTTGTGTGTATTTTAAAGCTTATGTGTTGTGTTGTAGAACAGCGCCCCATGTGGCATCAGCTGACTACTACTGCTCTGAGCTTCTTGCTGTGAGTTTCATCTTTCTGTAGATGATGTTTTGTCCCGGGACTCTGGTGAGTGCTCTATATGTCTGGATGACATTGTTCAGGAGACACCATCGCTCGACTGCCCTGTCCCAAAAACCTACCGAGTCTAAATGAAAGCATGCATATACTTTACACAGTTCTGATAACTAGCACTAATTTAGTTGTTCAAACGTAAAACGAGATGAAAAAGACGTTTAAATGTCAGTGTCGTATGGGGACGTCAGTGTTCCTCCTCAGCAAAATTCAATGCAACCATCAGTTTACACACTTTTCCCTCAGATGACCAACAACGACAGAAAAGGATCATAAATATAAGAAGAGACAACCTAATAACATCTCAGCATACCCGTGTGTGTAGTGGACACTGTGAGAAGATGTGGCCGAGCGACTGAAGTAGGCGGTTGACGGATGTTGAAGTCTGATGCTGTACCTGTGTTGTTCCCCTGAACAATTACTCTCTTGGAGTGAGAAGGCTTGGGGTTTGGGAACGGAGAGCGAGGCCAGAGAGTCTGGAGACTGAGGAAGATGTTAGTCCTGTATGTGCCAACGACCACGACTACTGCACATCGCCGAACCCCGCGCTTGTGGACTCGGTTCTCAGAGAAATCTAAAGTCTTCATGATGAAATTGCCCAGCTGAGGCAGCGGCTGGAACAGCTGTCACTCAAACAGCATTTTGGGCTCAGAGATTTGCAGGCTCTGACAGGGACATTGTTTCCACACAAGGCATGTTGGTCTTTCTGTTTAAAAGTTGTGACACCACACTCATACTTGTGTTGGTTTTTGACGTTGGTTCTCTTATAAAATGTGATTGCCTATCTTCCCAGTATCTCTTGTTCTTTTCTTATTGCTAGTTACTTTGCCCAACTTGACGCAGAAGTAAAGTTCAGCCTTTTTTTTTTACATTTGTTCTAAATCCAATGAATGTTTTGTAAAACTTAAAATAAGCATAAAAATCACATTGCAAAAGTGAAAAGCCTTTAAAATCATGAACAGTGTGTCATACATATGTGAATTACTGTCAAAAATAATACCCAATGTATTTACAAAAATGTGTTTTAGTTTAATGTGGAGCTGCTAAATGGTGGGGAGATGCATGTCACGACATTTCTACTGTTGCAGGTTTTATGACACCGAATGCGGTTTTGGAGATCCTTGAACCATCTCTGCAGTTCATGGTGCGAGTGACCCAATCAAGAACTTCAGACAGTGACTCTGCAAGGCAAAATGTTGTGATGGTATGCTATTGTAAGACTTGATTTTCCTGCTAAGAGATAATACTCCTGCAATAAAGCAATAAAACGCACCCTGGACAGAAGATCGCAAAGAAAGAGCACAGGACATTGTCCTGTCCAAACGTTTCTCCTTCCTTATCTCTGTATCCCCCTCTCCCTCCTCCATTCTTTTCACCCTGACCTGAAGTCACTAAAAGTTCACTGAAAATGCTATATATCACATATGATGTATCTTGTGAATCTAATGTTTTTCCTTTTCATGTTTGGTATCATTTTAAATGTCTCAGTGTGATTGGTAAAATTGTCTTAATTTCATTACAGCTGTTGGTATTATGAGAAAGACTGAACACTTAGGAGAATCCTGTTCTCCTCTTTGGGTGGTGTCTCTTCAAGATAATCTGATAATCGTCCCCTCTCCTCTGAAACCAGGTGCTACCCCCTGGGGTACATGAATAGACCCAAAACAACTCTAAAACCTACTTGTACAAGCCTTTTGTTCTGGTCTGGGTATATAAGGGTAAGTGGCAGAGCAGTCTTGGGGAACCTGTAACCAGGAAAACCCCCATGCAGTGTGTGTCAGTGTTTTCCCGGTGGAAAGCTCTCACACATTACTGTGTGTCTCTGTCAGGAATGCGTTGCTTACTTTTAGAATCATCTTTGAGTAATTGATGTCATATATTTATTATTTCTGATTTGGCTGTTAATTACTTGTGTAATTGGCATGACACATTTTTACCTGACAAATAAATGTTACATCTTGAGTTATTCTGAAGTATTCTGAAATCATTATGTCACAGGGGTGACTAATTGGCAAACGAGCGGCAGGTGTGGAGGGAGTGGTGATTGGGGCATATGCTCCCTGAGCAGAGTATAAAGAAAGGCCATTTTGGAGAGAGAAGGGAGAAGGAGAGGGACGAAAACGGAGCGGGCACGCAGCAGGTGAGAGGCCCAGTGGCCGGCCGAGGCCGAAGCAGCGGAGGGAGGCTGTGAGAGAGAACGAGATTTCGGCGGGATTGCGGGTGTAAGCCCTGATTGCACAGTGAGTCTGTTGAATTGCAGTTCTATTGTGAGCACGAGTGTGGAAATGGTGTTGTTGCTGTTCACTCGCAGTCCCAGCATGTTTGCAGCTCTCTCTCTGCCCAAGCCTTGAAGAGAAGAAGCTGGAGAAGGGAACGCGGAAGCGGTTTTTTAACTCCCCCTCTGCTCGAGCCTTGAGAAAGAGACTCTGTGAATCATTCTCCTGAAGTGAGTCTGCTGACTGCTGTGCCGTTCTACGAACGAAAGAGACCCTGTGAATCATTCTCCTGAAGTGAGTCTGCTGACTGCTGTGCTGTTCTATGAACGAAAGAGACTCTGTGAATCATTCTCCTGAAGTGAGTCTGCTGACGGCTGTGCTGTTCTCTGAACTGAAAGACTCTGTGAATCATTCTCCTGAAGTGAGTCTGCTGACTGCTGTGCTGTTCTATGAACAAAAGAGACCCTGTGAATCATTCTCCTGAAGTGAGTCTGCTGACGGCTGTGCTGTTCTCTGAACGAAAGAGACTTTTAAAGTTGCTTTGAACTATTTAAAGGGGTCATATAATGCCATTTTTGTACAAGTTAATATGAATCTTTAGGGTCTAAATGAAAACTTTGTAATATACTTTTATTAAAAATTCTCATTAGTATTGTAAGAAAACACTCATTTTACCTGCTCAAAAACAGCTCTGTTTTCAGCACGCCGTTTAAGTGTATGTGCCTTTAAATGATAATGAGCTTCGCTGACTCCGCCCCTCTGTTCTGTGGGCGCTTTGACACAACGCACGTGGAGTGTTGACTTGACAACAGTTCAGGGTTTATTATGGCAGCGGGATTCTCTCTGAGGACACATTTTGTGCAACCATATCAGTTTGAACCGGAGTCGGACCCGAAACAAGATGACGCCCCGAAGAAAGGCTCGAACAGGACGAGAATGGTTGGTTAACAATGTCACTTTGGTCTATTTTTGTATGTACTGGCAGGGTAACGTTAGAGTTGTGAGATACAAACGCTATGTGTTTAACGTTACTTTAAGTTATAGGTTAGTTCGTTGACAGATTTATGTTGAAAAACTTTTTTTTTGTAAATGTAGGCTTGTCAGTGATGCGTGACGTTATCTCAGTGTTAGGTACAACTATCGTGACTGAAACTGACTTGAGGTCATGTCAGTAATGATTCTAGCAGTAGTTGAAGGATACCTAAGAATTTGTTGTATGTTTATGTTTAGTGCAGTATGAAAATGTTTTAAAACTTTTAAGTACATCTATAGTATTGTAACTGCATTGATATTCCTGTTAATATTCCTGTTACGTTAACTGTAACACCTGCGTACACAGTGTTTAATAACACAATAACTATAACGCGTTTTTCATTATAAACGTGGGATTATGAATTATATTGAGAATGTGTAACATTACATAGAATAGCCTACATGCCGTAACGCACCCTGAGTGTAAACATTAGCCACAATCATCGTGAAGCGTGCAATAAGGGATTTGCAAAGATTAATATAAAGGTGACTGAAACGTTACACTCACTTCTTCTGGAGGTCCAGCAGCAACACGAATAGTTGGTACCGATTCCTTTTTCAGTAGCAGCTTCTTAGCAAAACCTGATTTATATTGACCCTCGTTTAAAAAGCAGTCTGGTGAGAAATGATTTGCGCAAATGATTTGACGTTGCTCGTCGGAAATATTCCCTTCATAAACAAAACTCAGCCACTGCGTCTTCAGCGGTTCGGATTTAGGAACATTAAAATGACTGCTGTGTTCCTTATTACACCCAAGAACAGAACACCACAATCGCTTAGGCGCCATTCTGCTCCAGTGTATCAACAATGAAGAACTATGATTGACATCTCACTCACGAGCGAGGGCGGGTCTGTGTTGAAACACTGCTGTCAATCAACAGTCGTGGGAGGGGCGTGCGAGCTTGTGACGTCACAAAATCGAACGGCTCGATTTGAGGCAGGGGAAAACATATAAGGAGATTAAAACAAAACCACTGGATGGATTTTTATCATTATATGATGGCTGTGTACAGGCACTGCCAACACACATTTCAGTACAATCAACTTGTAAAAGTGCATGTACCATTATATGACCCCTTTAATAAAGAATTATTATTGATTTTAAACCCTAGTCTGCCTTTCATGTGTTCCACGGCACGCTCCTCGGGCGGTGGTCTGCTTCGAAGGGGTGGGCGGCCCGCTGGCGCCCGCCCCTCACCTGTGACAATTATTTTAGATTATGAGGAGGCTGGTGCTACCGCAGCTCTGTGTCCAGGATAGGTCAAACTAAAGGCGCATATGAACGGAGCAGTAGGCACGTCATCTGAAGACCTTTTGATTTCTGTCTATCACTGACTTGGCAAGTTTAATGGAAGTGGCTAAATAAACTACACTGTTTTGTATGAGTGAGCAGTTAGCAACCGACTTAAGAGGTATTAGCAAACCCTGCACCCTCTGACTAAGATCAGACTGGCGAGGCTGTGCCCGTGAGATCCACGTAAACCCGGGGCGTGTTACTCTGTGCGGCATTGGGTCCCTTAATGAATGAATAATTGATAGTATGGGATACTCAGAATAATCAAATATCTAAATTAAACCATAATCAATATTTATGATTATTTTCTAATAAGAAACACAATCTAAGTTTGATTATCGGTCAAAATTGGAGTCAGATTAAGCGTAGAGCTAAAGTAATATTGAAACTAAATTCTAATAAATTAAGTGAACTTCACCGGAGCGCTGAAAAGACATACACGCATTATCCTTCGCCCATGCCGTTGGATTCAGTCTTTGGACCAATGGGCGGACCTTACACTATTACACTTTATTTT
Source organism: Chrosomus eos (assembly GCA_036326025.1). Lineage (NCBI taxonomy): Eukaryota > Metazoa > Chordata > Actinopteri > Cypriniformes > Leuciscidae > Chrosomus > Chrosomus eos. Next base: position 39,764,181 of record CM070834.1, read on the forward strand.
TGTGAGGATCTCACATAACCATACATTTATTTCACAAATATATTCTGTTTTATATTGTGTTGTAGAAATGTAGTTAATGTAAGAATATTTTATAATATATATCATACATAATTTACAGCCAATAGATGAACCGTTCCTGAATTTTTTTGTTCTGTATTCCTGACTCACATTGAATTTGTACGTTCCAAAACTAAATGAACGAGTGCTTGCCAGCAGAGTTCAAGACGACCCAGACACCGCCATAATCCTGGACGGCACAGAACTCAGGAGTCAAACACCTTCCTCTCCTTTACTACAGAGCGAGGTGTATAAGAACTACAAGTCCCACTGTACCCTAAAGCGAATGATTGTCCCGGTGCTGTAATACTGCTAGTGACAAGCAGATCCTTGTAGAGTCAGGAACACTTACTCTGCTTAGGCCAGACATGGAGATCATGGTGGACAGAGGCTTTCTGCTGGATGACTGTGTGCTGTAAAGAGTATAGGCCTGCATTATTAGCCGGGAGACCTCAGATGCCAGCAGACGAGGCCAGGGAGACCCAGTCTATCTTAGAGGACATGTTGAGCGCCTGATCATCAGATTAAAACAACAAAACAAATCATCATCTAAATATGTCTGGGAACATTAACCAGCTCTGTGTAGTTGTGTGTCTCTTGCTGAATTATCAGAGCGGGCCACTAGTGAAAGCTTGCTCAAAATCAATAAACCCATGTTAAATGTCAAATAATAATTTGCCTTTTGCTTCCAAAAACATTGTGTATTTCATTGTGTTCATGACAAACAGCAGTTTTACAATGCAATCTTTAGGAAAATATATAATTAATTAGAGATCAATTCAGGTTTTGTATAGATTTGTAAACAGAGAAGAGTAACAGCTCTACATTTGTGGAGATTGTGTAGAAGTGAACAATGAATATTAGTTTGAGTTGTGTATGGATTAGTTAAGAAAGAACAGTATAACACCTCTACATTTGTAGGACTGGTTGAACTGGTTGAGTCATTAAAGGGATATTAGTAGTTTTATCATAAACGTTCTGTCACTTTTTGATTGATTTATCTAGTCATTGATTTATGACCCTAGTATCTCTAGTGATTGACAGGGAATGTGTTTCTGATTTACAGGGCCAAACTGACGGGCATGTATATGCCCAGTAAGTATAGCGACATGTTGTGGTGTTGTGACATGTCCTCCCGTGCTGATGTCCGGATGTTTTAAAAGCCTATATCAGGGGTCGGCAAGTAACTTTGGCCGCGGGCCAATATTTTTTTTAGCCAGTAGATGGCGGGCCAGCTACATGGAGTAGGCCTATGGAAACAAATTAAACCGCTTAAAATACCCTCTGTGTTCACCCGCTTTTTATATCCCGACCTGACGGATCCGCAAAATTTAGATCTCATTTCCAGAATCTCTCATTCAAATGTCTCTAACGGAAAGAGAGAGATTAAGTAGCCTATAACAATTATAAATCCTATACAAAAATTGTGTTCGTGTCAATATAAATATTATTTATTACTGTCAGCAGAGAAAAAAATGTCACAGAAAAAAAATTATGAAATATAAATAACAAATTAAATAGGGCAAAGCCTAACACTCAAATCACTCAAGCAACATACACACGGGTAACACGGGTTTAAAACAATCACATGCAAACGTAAAATATGCATATTTTTAGGAACACATCTACAAAAATATGGCTGTATATTTCAAGTTGATAAAATAATTTAAAATCCACATCAGTTAATTTGTGCCCACACGCCACGCCCTCCCAGGACCTATAACGTTACTACTTTCACTTTTAAAAAATCCTCATAGCCGCTGCGCGTGCGATGCCGTGATCTGCAGTTGTCGAGATGGATGCTGAGGCGTTGAAGAAAAGAATAGCTAGTGGGGATTGTAAAGTTGTCGACAAAAGTCATCAAAAATCAAGTCCAGTGTGTGGGAGAAATTTGGAGTTATCTGAAGAAAATATTGTGAAAGACTTGCTGCATGCATTTTCTTGTTGGATAGCCGCAAATGTGGAACTTAATCGCTGAGGAAGCATGCAGATAACTGTGGTAACAAAGCAGTTCTGTCAAACAGTATTTTTCAAATTTAACACTGTTAAGTATGTGTGGTTTGCAGATCAGCCGCTCATGTGAGTGTTTGAACCCAAAATTGTCAGATGTAGGCGCGCGGCTACGGCTCATCTCAAGTAGCTAGTGGAATAGTTTTGTGCAGCATTTAGTGCAAATATTTTTTATCAGGTAATACATATTATTTATCAGTGTGTTACAGGAGAGGAGAGCATGGTACAGGAGAGCATGATTGCTATTCACACCCTTATTAAAATGGCAGTAATCTGTTACCACAATAGTACTTGATCTGTTTAAAATGATTTCATTCGTACATGTCTGATAAGGTGTTAAATTAAGATTCAAAATTAAAATTCGTCTATACCCGTTATTCATTCTTTCTATTTTTGATCTGAGCGCACAATCAGAAAATCGGAAAACGAGTCGTTATTCGTTTTTTTTTTATTTTAGTTCAGGAAATAATGGAAAAACAAGTCTTTTTTTATTTTGGTTTTACTTTGAAAAAAACGATTGAACGAATGATACATGGCGCCTGTTTGTAAACCATTATTGGAAAATAAAAATAGGCTGATAAAAAAAAAAAAAAAATCCAAAATAATCCGGCGGGCCAGAAAATATTGCTGGCGGGCCAGTTTTGGCCCGCGGGCCACCTGTTGCCGACCCCTGGCCTATATGTTAATTGAGTCAAAACATTTGAGTCAAGGCATTCAGTAAGACCATTAACCACACACTGGCTATATTCATTAAAATAACATGTCTGTGGATGTTCTCTTAAGAACAACTGCGTGTGTGTGTGTGTGTGTGTGTGTGTGTGTGTGTGTGTGTGTGTGTGTGTGTGTGTGTGTGTGTGTGTGTGTGTGTGTGTGTGTGTGTGTGTGTGTGTGTGTGTGTGTGTGTGTGTGTGTGTGTGTGTGTGTGTGTGTACCTCAGTAGCATCAGTAGTACCTGAACTATAGGTTTATGTTAATGCCTAAGACAACTAATTTGACACGTTTCATCAGGCCAAAGAGTCCCAACAACCCACACACCCCGCAATATATTCTTCTCAACAAGAAAAGGTGGTGATTTTTTCTAGAACATCTGTATCTGTTTCCCGATGCCAATAGGATCAGTGTTAAAAAGACAAAGAATCAAAACTTTTTTCTAAATCCGAGTTAAGGTGTTTACAAGTGCAACTGGCGGGGGAAGAGTGCATCCTGAATGGGTTTGTTAATGGTTTTACAACAGTTGCTCAGACTAGACGTTGAAAGAATGACACCTCATCAAAAAGCTTTCTGGTGATTCTCTGGGCTCGCACACAAAAACATATTTTTAGTGTCTCTAAATTTGGTTGTTACATTTGTTATTTTAGTATTTTAAAATAAATGTTTTAGTTTTTAAACCAACCCATAGTGTGTGTGTGTGTGTGTGTTGTGTGTGTGTGTGTGTGTGTGTGTGTGTGTGTGGTGTGTGTGTGTGTGTGTGTGTTGTGTGTGTGTGTGTGTGTGTGTGTGTGTGTTGCAAAACAACGACAAATTTACATATTTTACTTCAAACAAAGGGGGTTTTAAATGTTCAAACATTTATACATTTGTTTGCCACAAAAAGCAAGGCAAGTTGTCTATTTTCTTTACAGAAAACTTTTACTTTATTTTATTCTTTAAAACAGACTGATGACCAGCATCATGTATTAGTGCCGTACCGATCAGTTTTCTCACACGAGTAAAACACAATTTTCACTAGAAAATGTATGACTGAACCTTTTTTTCTTTTGACAAACCCACATTTCAAATTATACCTGAGGTGTGTAACAACCACAGGGCACAGTGCAAACAAGCAAAAGTCAAGGAATCAAATCTTAGTGTAATCTCTGTGAGGTCAGAAAACAAAACTTTATGTTTAGTGATCCAGATAAATCTTTATGCTACAAAATATCATGGAAGTCACTAGCACTTTAAACATCCAGCACAAAATTAAAGAGATGAGCTTAGGATGTTTCGACTATTACACGTCCTCCAAAAATATGTGTGTGTGTGTGTGTGTGTGTGTGTGTGCGTGTAGGGGTTAACCCTAACCCTGGCCATAAATAACTATGTCCTGCATAAACAACAAGTCCTGCATCTCACCGGAGAGAATTCAGTCAAAATATTTTTCATTTAACACCGCTGTAATAGCTTTCTCATTCAAACACAATACATTGCGTTAATCTGACATGAAACAGTTGCGTTTGACTTAACTCAATATTTTCATGTTTCAGTTAAGTATACCAAAAATAACATTTGATGCTTGTTCAATATACTTAAGTAAATGTAGTTAATCCAACACGATTCTTTTCAACCATTTTACTTAATCCATTTGGGTTGTGATTACATAAATTAGTTTAGTTGTGTTAAAATAGCAAAAAAGAAAACTAGGAAGAGGATTTCCCCCTTCCCATCATTTTCATCAGGATAAAAATTGGTACTTGTCCATGTTTAATGTTATTTTATGATTATATTTAAAAGAGTTTCTGGTGTGTTAGTGTTTTTGGAGATTACCATTGTGGTAAAGTGTAGACCAGGGGTGAGGACGTGCTAACAATAATTAATTGGGCATGCCTTTGGGCATGCCTTGGATGTAACAGTTTAGGATAATTGAACTTAATAGTTTCGGACAAAATTAAGAATGTTAACCTGATTCCACTAAATGAAATTGAATTAATCTTATGTAAGAAAATTAAGTTTACTGAAATAAACAATGTTAATTAAATGCGGCATAGCCCAGCTACGTAAAGCCTGTTGACATAAAAAGTTGAGTAAATCCTACGTGTATTTTTGATTTTCCAACAAAATTTGATTAAACATTACAAGGTCAAAACATATGCACTGGTGAATTGTGCTCAATAGATCCATAACATGCATTTAGAAAGGATGGAATTTCTTTTTTCTTTTTGTGCAGACTTTAAGTTAACTTTTACCAAAGATTAAAATGTTGTCCCTGAAGCGTTCATTAAATTGTCTCTATAGTGACATTAAATACAATGTACCGATTGTATATATCCCTACACGTTGACTTTTTTAACAGTAGTCTAAATTCTGGATAAACATTTTCCGTCTGTAAGATTCTTTGGGATGTGAAAATTGGATCACGGTTATAAACATATGTCAAGAAACAATGAGATAATGTCGAGTAATACAGACAGATGCTAAAAAAAACCCCTCTACATTACAATATCATTCCACCGATAGTGGTTTTGCTGTAACGCAATGGTCTTTTCCATACATGTTGACACTTACCGATGCTTACACTCAACATAAACAGCTTGTCTATTGTTGAAAAGATGTTGTGTAACACAGATATGGATATAATACCCAGCATTCGAAGTTATTAAATCAAGCAAATTCATGTGAATACTGTCGCTTATGACCAACTAGAAGGCGAGAAGACCTAGAGTTCACTAACATGACATGGGAAACAGACATCCATGGGGAAAGTGTAAAGAAAACACCACACAAGCATTACAATCACACCCGACATTACAATAAGAATGCTGCTGTTAAGAATGAAACTGTGGTAAACAGTTTCAAACAGTCTGCTTTAGAAAAAATGAGAGCAAAATCAAAGAACATAACTCAATCTCCATACTGCTACAACTAATTGCTGTTTTCTGTTTTTTGGCCTGGCTTCATAGTCAAAACTTTGTGGATTATGTGTACTCACTGCAATGTGACAATACCAGGGCAACTATCACTAATAGCTAACTAGTGTGCCAGTAACAGTCTGTAGATAATCTCTTCACTAGCATTTGGTAACCATTGAGCTGTTGCTAATCAATATTTATAATTGTGGAAAATGAAGATATGTTAAACAAATTTGGTATACTGTTTTTCTTAAAGAAGCACCGATTGTGAAGACAAACATGACGAATTGTGTGTCTGTGACACCTTAACTCATAATGTGTATAGCTAGTCAATAGGTTTCGTTTTAAGTGTAACAGTTGTATGTATGTAACAGAAATACATCAAGTCTCACTTGTTTGTCACTTCATGTTGGTCCTATTACATGTCTTGTGACCTCTTCGTAGACAGACCTAAAATAATATCAGTTTAAATTTTTGTAATTTTCTTATGCTGTTCTTAAACAGCATTTTATTCTTAAACTTTAGCAATAGATCGGAAGAGAGGGTTTCTGTATCTGTTTTAAATGGCTCATGTTGTATTTACTTTTTTTTTTTTTTTTTTTAGCAATTTGACCTCTAGAATTTGCTTTTGTGCAATTTTATCTGCAGGATTTACCGAAGTGTGGAACTTTGTGTAGAGATTCTGGATGCAATCATTAATTCTCTTTTATTGAGTCACGAACTCGCAACCAATTTAAATCCAGAACAAAGGGACCTAACTGACACACGCACATTCTTGAGGCCATATGGTCAACTGATAACACTCTCAGTCCCGAACTGGCGTCTCCAAGTCTAGAAGGAACATTCTAAAGGTGTCATTTATGGTGATAAAGGGTCTCTGAATGTTGTTACAAGCAGGCCTTCTTCACCCCCACCCCGGACGGATATGGAGGGGGGAGAAGCGCAAAACAGACGTTCTTTGTTTGATTTTTCCCGCCTGAGACCAATATACATTCACGCACACACACATGCACGTAAGCACATACCTACACACGCAGGAACACTAACGTTACATCCTAAGTCGTCACTAAAACATCTTCAGTGTGTTAAAATACATGTAGAAGAACTGTAAATGTGCAAACTTGTATTACGAATGTTTTCAGGAATGTACGATCCTTATGAATGCCTGAATGTGTGCCTCCAGATGTAACTCTGTAATAGTACGTCTGTGATGTGAAATGTTTGATATCGTTGTAATCCTACAAATCTGATCCATCTATTAAGCTGTATATCCATATCGTGAAATGTATAACTACATGCATATGCTATTACCAAAGTAAGCTTAATTTTCTTCTTGGTCATAAAGTTGCAAATTGACTCTGAACAACACCCACTCAGGGGGCGTACGCGCTCCTCGATATGGGATGCTATCATTGGCCGGCGCGCCTTACCCAGGCGTGCCTATTTCATCTTTATAATCCCCAAAACAGAGATGATCGCTCTCTGTCCGTGTGTACCCTGTTCCTGTGTATTCTTGTAATCTTCGTATTTTATTTTAATGTTCCTGTTTTACTTTAACTTCGTTTCATTTTGCGTATAGCTAGTGTTCTTAGTGCGATTCTCGTCCTCCGACCGAGTTATCCACGTGCGTTTCGTCAGCCTTCCAGCCTCCCGGCGACAAGACCATCTCTACGCATACAGAACTGTTTAGGACGTTTTGAATCTCCCGCGAGTAAACCAGCTTGGAAGAATCAAAAGAAGTCCGCCCATCTCCAGAACGCCGCACGCTTGCCTCTGCACAAACATACAGGTCTGAATGCAAAGCTGTTCCACCTAAATTTAGACGTTGTAAAGTGTGTCTCCTGTGGCTGTCTCTTAAGGGTCTAAAATTGTGCTAGCGATTGTATTTTCCTTGTGTTTTTCTTTTCTTATTGTTTTTATTTCATTTTGTTTAATCTATATCCTGATATTACATGTAGTGTAGTTCATTCATTAAACCTCATTTTATACTTTATTGACTCTTTGGTTGTTGCTCGTATAACAAAGCCTCTTTAATATAAAAGATCCTAGCTACAATCTGATAATCGTTTAAGTGCACAAAACATTGTCAGTTAATTTAAGCTAAAATAGACCATAAGTCATTTGTATCCTCTAGCCGGACTACACGGCGGACGTGTGAATGAGCGAGGAGGGGTCAAATGCTTTGGTATTGTTGAAGATCAGCCATTCCTCTGTGTAGGATGTATATTAATAATTAACCATAATTCGTTGTGTTTAATTGTTATATACTTACCCTGAACAGCGGGTACGCTGTACACCCCTTCGTGGGTAATTTATTAACGTAAGGACCCGGTTCAAACTGTATTCAATAATTTGTTGATCACAGATTAATAGTTATTGAATATCTATCCCCAAACTTAAAATTGATAAAGAGCTTATGGACCGGATACCCTACATTTGTTTAACAACCTCATGCTTTAATGAATACACATCTCTCAGGGCAATAGTCAAATGTGACTCTGCCGTATAATTTGAGGTGTAAAACAGCATATATAGACCACATCATAGATAGAGGGGAAGTTGACCTAAACAATGTATCAGCTTAGTGAAATATTCTCAAACAGAAAGACTATAACTTAAATGAATTGTCATTTATTCCTATAAAACGCAGAATGTTGACAGCTCTTCATACAGTCCTATATACATAATGTGAAACAGTATCATCTGTCTGAACAAGATGACTAAATCTATCGGCGTAATAGAACCGCCCTTTGCACACTTTTGTGTGTTTATTATAAACAGAGCTTTTCAACCCTCTTATACCCCGTACACACTGGTGTAGTAAATTTACCTCTTGTATTTACTTTTGTGCAAACATAATTCCTGTATAACGATTGTTTGAATTTTACTCAGTCTTTACAAGGACATGTAACTTTATTGTTCTTAATGTGTTTGCATTACAATACTGTGGAATAGTTCCTCTAACAAATCTGACAGAAGAGCAAAAAAAATTACGAAGATTTATAGCACATATCGTCTCGGTTACGTATGTAACCCTCGTTCCCTGAGTGAGGGAACGGAGACGTTCCGTCGGATGACGACGAATGGGGTTTCGCATAGAAAGCCTATCAACTTCGAGTATACAAAACGAGCCAATGGTAAAGAAATGCCATGGGTCTGCGGAATTTGCATGACGTAACTCCGCCCCACCTCGTGGGTATATAAGGAGGAAGTCCTGCATCTAGCAGATAAGCCCCCGATTTAGAATACACACTCAGAGAGGCTTACAGTGGGAATACACATGTGGGGGTAGCTCCGTAGAGGGACCATGCACACGGGAGGCACCTAGCCGACGCACAGGTACAAAGACACTGGGTCGACGTCAGGAGTGCAGGAGGAACTCAGGGCTTTCGGAGAAGCTCACCTGAGGAAAATATCGCACGTATCCAGTCCGTGGAGTGGAATGGCGAGCAAGCGAAGACACCTGAGCGGGTCCTAGTACCGGCTGGTTGAAGCGAGTACACGAGAGGACACAGGCTCCACTCGGAGATTATAGAATCTGGCGAATGTGTTGGGTGTCGCCCAGCCTGCAGCTCTGCAGATGTCTGTTAGCGAGGCGCCATGCGCTAACGCCCAAGAGGATGCCGCACTCCGGGTGGAGTGGGCCGTCACACCGAGGGGGCACGATCGGCCTTGCTGCTGGTATGCCAAAGCAATGGTGTCCACTATCCAGTGAGACAACCTCTGCTTGGAGAGAGCTCTTCCCTTCAGCTTCCCACCATAACAGACAAAGAGCTGGTCTGAGGTCCTGAAACACTGCGTCCTGTCTACATAGGTGCGGAGAGCACGTACTGGACAGAGCAGTGCCAAGGCTGGGTCTGCCTCCTCCGGGGGCAGCGCTTGCAGGTTCACCACCTGGTCCCGAAAGGGAGTGGTAGGAACCTTGGGCACGTATCCAGGCCGGGGTCTCAGGATCACGTGAGAGTAAGCCGGCCCGAATTCCAGGCACGCTTCGTCAACGGAGAATGCGTGCAGGTCCCCAACCCTCTTAATAGAGGCCAATGCAACCAGGAGCACTGTCTTCATTGACAGGAGCTTGAGCTCCACTGTTTGCAAAGGCTCAAAGGGAGCATGCTGCAGGGCAGTTAAGACCACTGCGAGGTCCCAGGAGGGAACGAGAGGGCGGCGAGGAGGATGTAATCTCCTGGCTCCTCTCAGGAACCTGATGACCAGGTCATGCTTTCCCACAGACTTACCTTCTATGAAGTCATGGTGTGCGGCGATTGCGGCAACATAGACTTTCAGGGTGGAGGGAGACAGCCTTCGCTCCAACCCATCTTGAAGGAAGGAAAGCACGACGCTGATCGGGCATTTCCGGGGGTCTTCTCGGTGAGAAGAGCACCAGCTGACGAAGAGGTTCCACTTCAACGCATAGAGGTGTCTCGTGGACGACGCTCTAGCGGAAGTGATGGTAGCCACCACCGGAGGTGGTAGGGTACCCAAACCTACCTGGTCCCGTCCAGGAGCCAGACATGGAGGCTCCAAAGAACGGGACGAGGGTGCCACAGGGTGCCCCGTCCCTGAGAAAGAAGGTCCTTCCTCAGAGGAATGGGCCAAGGAGGTGCTGTCGCGAGGAGTATGAGTTCGGAGAACCAGGTCCTGGTGGGCCAGTAGGGCGCAACCAAAAGGACCTGCTCCTCGTCCTCCTTGACCTTTCGCAGGAGATGCGCAAGAAGGCTCACTGGGGGAAACGCATACTTGCGGCCCCGCGGCCAGCTGTGCGCCAGTGCATCCGTGCCGAGCGTGCCCTCGGTCAGGGAATAATACAGGGCGCAATGGGTCGAGTCGTGGGAGGCAAACAGATCTATCTGTGCGTCGCCGAACTGGTCCCAAATCAGCTGAACCGTCTGGGGATGGAGTCGCCATTCGCCAGGGAGGGGCTGAAGCCGCGACAGCTCGTCGGCTGCACAGTTCAGGGCTCCGGGAATGTAAATAGCACGAAGGTACCTCAGATGCTTCTGACTCCATAAGAGGAGGTGGCGAGCGAGTTGCGACATACGGCGCGAGCGTAGACCACCTTGATGGTTGATGTACGCTACTGTGGCGGTATTGTCTGATCGGACCAGAACGTGTTGACCCCTGAGCAGCGCTCGAAAGCGGTGCAGGGCAAGGCGTACGGCCAGCAACTCGAGGCAATTGACATGCCAAAGGCGCTGGGGTCCTGTCCAGGAGCCCGCGGCAGTATGACCATTGCACATGGCACCCCAGCCCGTGGCGGAGGCATCTGTCGATACGACAACATGCCTCGTAGCCTGTTCTAGGTGGACACTGGCCCTGAGAAAACTGAGGCTCGACCACGGGGTGAAGGTCTGACGGCAGCTCGAAGTAACTGGTACCCGGAGCGTGCCTTGTTGCCATGCCCACCTCGGTACTCGGTCGCGAAGCCAAAGCTGAAGCGGTCTCATATGAAGCAATCCGAGCGGCGTTGCCGCGGCTGCAGATGCCATATGCCCCAGGAGCCTCTGAAAAAGTTTCAGTGGAACCGCACTCTTGTCCTGGAACTATCTCAGACAAGTCAGCAGTGACTGCGCGCGCTCGCTCGTAAGCTGTGCGGACATGGCGACCGAGTCGATGTCCATACCGAGAAAAGAGATCCTGTGCACTGGGCAAAGTTTGCTCTTTTCCCAGTTGACCCGAAGGCCCAAGCGAGCTAGGTGCCGGAGCACAAGGTCCCTGTGTTCGCAAACCTGGTCTCGAGAGTGGGCTAGGATCAGCCAGTCGTCGAGATAGTTCAGGATGCGAACCCCGTGAACCCGAAGGGGAACAAGGGCTGCCTCGACGACCTTCGTGAAGACGCGAGGAGACAGGGCTAGCCAGAAAGGGAGAACCGCGTACTGGTATGCCTGCCCCTCGAAAGCAAACCGGAGGAACGGTCTGTGTCGAGGAAGAATGGAGACATGAAAGTAGGCGTCCTTCAGGTCGATCGCTGCAAACCAATCCTGGGGCCGCACGCATTCGAAAATGCGTTTGGCAGTGAGCATCTTGAACGGCATCCTGTGTAAGGAGCGATTCAGCACGCGCAGGTCCAGGATTGGCCGTAACCCACCGGTTTTCTTGGGGACAATGAAGTAAGGGCTGTAGAAGCTGGACCTCATCTCGGCTGGAGGGACAGTCTCGATTGCACCCTTCGCCAGCAGGGTGGCAATCTCGGCTCTCATGATAGGGGCATTGCCACCGACCAAAGTGGAGCGAACTCCCCTGAAGCGGGGAGGAGACCGCGCGAACTGAATCGCATAGCCGAACCTGATGGTGCGCGCGACCCAGCGGGACAGACGGGGAAGCTCTAGCCAGGCTCCCAGGTACTGAACCAGCGGGGTCATGCGGGCGACAGGCGTCCCCCCGGAGGGGCAGCGAAGCGGAGAAACCGGCCCAGACGTGGGTGGCATAGCGGCCCGATGTGGGGGCACAGTTAGGCTCCGCGCCCGAACAGAGGAGGCCAGGGAAGGACCAGCGTTCCACGGGGGCGTGCTCTGTCGGGGGTCTAGCGACAGAGGGGGACAGGGCTGAGGCGGCCCGTGGGCGACCCGCCGTGTCAACCGCCTCTGGGACAGAGGGGGACGAGGAGAGCGTGGCTTGTGGGCGGCACTCTGTGTCGTCCGAGAACTCTGTGAGCTCAGAGAAGAGAGGTTTGTTTCTATCTTTAACCAGTGTGAGGTGCCGCTCACACCGTGGGTGAGCAGCGGTTTTCGCTGGAGAAAAAGAACAAAAGATTCTCCCCCGGCCCTCCACCGGGGGAAGGAGTGGTCCTGCTACCATCTCCTGAGAAACAAACATCATCTCTGAGCAGCCCGTCTCAGGAGCGCCGCTTAGCCTGGCGTTTAGCGGGGGGCGGGGCTGGAGAGGGCTGTGGCGCCTTCCTACGACCTCCTCCGCGCCGTGGCCTGGGTGGAGGCAGCAGCGGGCCGGCGGGGCAGAATATGCTTAATGGCCTCAGTTTGCTTCTGCGCGGTGGAGAACTGGTGGGCAAAGTCCTCCACCGCACCGCCGAAGAGGCCGGCCTGGGACAGGGGCGCATCAAGCAGACGAGTCCGCTCGGAATCCCGCATGTCAGCCAGGTTCAGCCACAGATGTCTCTCCTGGACCACAGCTGTGGACATCACCAAACCCAGGGAGCGCGCGGTAACCTTCGTCGCCCGGAGGGCAAGGTCGGTCGCGGCGCGCAGCTCATTAAATAGACCTGGGTCTGTCCTGCCCTCGTGCATGTCTCTCAACATTTGGGCCTGATAGACCTGGAGAGTGGCCATAGCATGCAGAGAGGCGGCTGCCTGTCCCGCGGCTCTGTAGGTTTTAGCCACCATTTTAGAGGTGAAACCACAGGCTTTGGAGGGGTGCTTAAGCCTGCCACGAGAGGAAGCACTCTGAGGACACAGTTGCATCGCAACAGAGCGTTCGACTGAGGAAAGCCCAGTGTACCCACGGGCAGCTGCGCCATCGAGGGGAGGAAAGGCGGATGAGACCAGCGAGCGGTCCCGAGAAGACAACGGGGTCTTCCAGGACTTCGAGATCTCATCATGCACGTCCGGAGAAGAAAGGTATTGGGGTTTGCCGTGGACGCGGGTCGGCGGCTTGGCCCAAAAACCAATCATCGAGGCGCGAGCGCTCGGGGCAGGGTGGTGGCCGCCACTCAAGCCCGATGCTCGCAGCCGCCCGGGAAAGCATGGCTGTCATCTCCGGATCCGATTCAGGCACAACCGTATGCACACCAGAGGGTGGCAGCTGTGCTGAATCTTCACTTCCAGAAGATTCAAACCCACCTTGTGATGCTGCTACAGACATCAGATCATCCTCTGTAGCTTCAGCCGAAGTACACGGGCCACCCGAGAGTAGACCCGCGGAAATCGACTGTTCACTAGCGGGCACCGTCATGCAGGGGGGTTTGACGCGTGGACAGATAGTCGGCGCTTTTTGCCAAACTGTAACCCTCAGATCACCCTGGCCACCAGCCGAAGTAGCACCCCGCGAGGGGGCACTAGATCGGGGTGTGGCAGAGGGGACTCTCGCTCTTACGAGCTCATTGAGTCTCGACCGTAATGACGCGATGGTCATGTTCTCACAGAGAGAACACGAGTCATCCACGAGCGCCGCTCTAGCATGCTCAATGCCCAAACACACTAGGCAACGCTCGTGCCCATCAGAGTCCGAAACCGATCTGCCGCAACCAGAAGGACACGGGTGAGGCATCTTTAAAAAGACGTGCCGCGTGCAAGCTCTTTTGTGAGAGAGAAACACTCAAGTGTTGAAGCGACCGGGGAGACACACACTCTCTGGCAAACCACTGCACAGATAAGCAGGAAGCGCGCGCCCCGCCGGAGATCGCCGTCACACCAACACTGAGGAACTCGTTTGTAAAGCTGACAATACAGAGATGGCTTGTGGAGTGAAGAAATAAACTTGGCTCCGAAGCGAAAACATATCTGCTAGATGCAGGACTTCCTCCTTATATACCCACGAGGTGGGGCGGAGTTACGTCATGCAAATTCCGCAGACCCATGGCATTTCTTTGCCATTGGCTCGTTTTGTATACTCGAAGTTGATAGGCTTTCTATGCGAAACCCCATTCGTCGTCATCCGACGGAACTCGGAGTGACGAACGAAAGGGAAAGTAACTTTATTTGAGTCAAAGAAGATGATGATACCAATTAAAAACAAACTAATCTTTAATGCTAAGCGGGATGATGACATAAACTATTCTGCGGACGTTAAGCAACTTAATATAATATAATATAATATGAAATACTGGTTTGTCAAAAGGAGAAAGTTCAGTCATTTATTTAAATAAAAAAGCCTCTTAAATGTAAGCCATGCGTTCATCACACATGTTTTCCCATGTGCGGAATAGCATAAACTTACATCGTTTCTGTCTTCACCTAAAACTAAAACAAAAAAGAAAGAAATGATAAAAAGCCGTTTGCAAAACCATATTTACAAAACATGAAACAAAAGTCCAAATTGCTCATCATTTGAGTTTTCTATATTCTGTATGCATCATAAACAATGTCTGTATGGCGTATTTTATTTTCTTAGTGATTTGGGGTCTTGAATTTACATGGTGATTTATGCACACTTCATTATTTTTTTTATTTTTTTTATCTGCGGGTTTTGCCAGAGTCTGGAACTTTTAGTTACCATCGTTAAAGTTGATGAAATGAATCAATGTATGGCTCTCAGTGCAATAGTCAGATGTGATTCAGTTGTAACAGATTAAGTGTAAAACTTAGACTAAAAGCATAACTTATTTTTCATGTTGATGCTTTGTGTAAACTGAAATCATAGATAGCTGTAAAGTTGCATTAAAAGAAATATCAATTTAGTCAAACACTCTAAAGCAGAAATACTATCACTTAAATTCTTAATTTGCATTTATTCCTATAAACACTGAATGTTGACAGTTCTCAAAAGAAGAGTCCAACAAACAAAATATTGCAAAATATCTGAATAAGACAATAAAAACACCACTTACAAAACAAAATGTACAAACTTTCACAATTGTTCACAAATGGATTTTGTTTATTTATTATAAATCTTACGTTTCAATGTATGCTGTACCCTCTTTTCTTACTGATTTGGTCTTTTGAATCTTACAGATGTTTTGGACACACATACAGTAACTATATAAAGATTATGTTTGAAAGTTATTCAAGAGTGTGAAAACTTTGTATCACTGCGGTGTGAAATACCCCCTATCAAAATATGCTAGCGTGTAAAAATACGCACAAAGATACTAGAAAAATACTATTCACACACACACACACACACACGCACACGCACACACACACATATTTTTGGAGGACGTGTAATAGTCGAAACATCCTAAGCTCATCTCTTTAATTTTGTGCTGGATGTTTAAAGTGCTAGTGACTTCCATGATATTTTGTAGCATAAAGATTTATCTGGATCACTAAACATAAAGTTTTGTTTTCTGACCTCACAGAGATTACACTAAGATTTGATTCCTTGACTTTTGCTTGTTTGCACTGTGCCCCGGATCTTAAGGAATCAGTGTGTATCCCATGTGGTTGTTACACACCTCAGGTATAATTTGAAATGTGGGTTTGTCAAAAGAAAAAAAGGTTCAGTCATACATTTTCTAGTGAAAATTGTGTTTTACTCGTGTGAGAAAACTGCTCGGCTACGGCACTAATACATGATGCTGGTCATCAGTCTGTTTTAAAGAATAAAATAAAGTAAAAGTTTTCTGTAAAGAAAATAGACAACTTTCCTTGCTTTTTGTGGCAAACAAATGTATAAATGTTTGAACATTTAAAACCCCCTTTGTTTGAAGTAAAATATGTAAATTTGTCGTTGTTTTGCAACACACACACACACACACACACACACACACACACACACACACACACACACACACACACACACACACACACACACACACACACACACACACACACACACACACACACACACACACACACACACACACACACACTATGGGTTGGTTTAAAAACTAAAACATTTATTTAAAAATACTAAAATAACAAATGTAACAACCAAATTTAGAGACACTAAAAATATGTTTTTGTGTGCGAGCCCAGAGAATAACCAGAAAGCTTTTTGATGAGGTGTCATTCTTTCAACGTCTACAAACCCATTCAGGATGCACTCTTCCCTCGCCAGTTGCACTTGTAAACACCTTAACTCGGATTTAGAAAAAAGTTTTGATTCTTTGTCTTTTTAACACTGATCCTATTGGCATCGGGAAACAGATACAGATGTTCTAGAAAAAATCACCACCTTTTCTTGTTGAGAAGAATATATTGCGGGGTGTGTGGGTTGTTGGGACTCTTTGGCCTGATGAAACGTGTCAAATTAGTTGTCTTAGGCATTAACATAAACCTATAGTTCAGGTACTACTGATCCTACTGAGGTAACACACACACACACACACACACACACACACACACACACACACACACACACACACACACACACACACACACACACACACACACACACACACACACACACACACACACACACACACACACAGTTGTTCTTAAGAGAACATCCACAGACATGTTATTTTAATGATTATAGCCAGTGTGTGGTTAATGGTCTTCCTGAATGCCTTGACTCAAATGTTTTGACTCAATTAACATATAGGCTGCCCTACAACAAAGGTTTTCAAGACTCAAGGTGCCAAAATTACGTAATACCTGCTTGGGTGAATTTCACCCCCAACAATCAAAGGAAAATACAATCAGCAACAGTTTCCCCCCAACAGACTGGAAGGAGCCAAGATTTTTGAGTGACAGGGGTGCCTAAATCTACCAAAAGATGGTCATAAATCAAACAAAAGGTTTTTGTCTTTTAAAACATCCCGGACATCAGCACGGGAGGACATGTCACAACACCACAACATGTCGCTATACTTACTGGGCATATACATGCCCGTCAGTTTGGCCCTGTAAATCAGAAACACATTCCCTGTCAATCACTAGAGATACTAGGGTCATAAATCAATGACTAGGGTCATAAATCAATCAAAAAGTGACAGAACGTTTATGATAAAACTACTGATATTCACACAAAAATGAAAGTTTACTCACCTTATGTTGTTCCAAACCTGTATGAGTTTCTTTCTTCTGTTCAACACAACAGAAGATATTTTAAAGAATGTTGAGAACCAGACAGTTGATGAGTCACATTGACTTCCATAGTAGTTTGTTCCTATTATGAAAGTCAATGGCTTCCGTCAACTGTTTAATTACGACATTATTTAAAACATCTTCTTTTGTGATTAACCGTAGAAAGAAACTCGTACAGGTTTGGAACAACTTGAGGGTGAGTAAATTATGACAACATTTTTCATGTTTGGGTGAACTGTCCCTTTAATAACAATACACATTTTAACCCAAAAGCATGAGTAGCTAAAAGTAAAAGTAGTCAAGCTTTTGTTTGATTATTTTTATGACTCCCACATCTCTAGATATTCTTTAAATAAACATGTAATCTTCAGCATAGACAACAACATCACACCATTCTAAACCAGTGATGAGTAGTGTGTGGTGTGTGTGTGTGTGTGTGTGTGTGTGTGTGTGTGTTGTGTCTGTGTTGTGTGTGTGTGTGTGTGTGTGTGTGTGTGTGTGTGTGTGTGTGTGTGTGTGAGTGTGAGTGTGCGTGCGGGTGTGCGTGCGTGCGTGCGTGAGTGTGAGTGTGTGTGTGCGTGCGTGCGTGCGTGCGTGCGTGCGTGCGTGTCTGTGTGTGTGTGTGTGTGTGTGTGTGAGAGTGAGAGTGAGAGTGAGAGTGAGTGTGAGTGTGAGTGTGAGTGTGAGTGTGAGTGCGTGCGTGTGCGTGTGCGTGCGTGCGTGTGTGTGTGTGTGTGTGTGTGTGTGTATGTGTGTGTGTGTGACACACGATCCCACCGCATTCCTGGGACAGTGGAAGTTTATTTCACGCTGACTAAAGTCGAAAAACATTGATCTTTATAAAGTGTATGAATGAAATGGTTATAACATTTACATTTAGTCATTTACAAATATTTAACACTAACTAGAGTTAAAAACCATTGATCTTTAAAAGTATATAAAATAAATATCTTGCTAATTTTACTGATCCAATTATTTTAGATAAAATAAAACAATCACCTTACTTTTTTAGAGAGTTGAAGAAGTATCTCCTATCTCATTTCCATACAACAAATGAATGGGTTTACAATGATGTATGCAAAATACGAGTTTTAAATTGAAAAGATCCCAAGAGTGTTTCTCTCTCCCCCTCGCTTGACAGACGCGCATCGTGTCCGTCTATGCGTGTGTGTGTGTGTGTGTGTGTGTGTGTGTGTGTGTGTGTGTGTGTGTGTGTGTGTGTGTGTGTCTGTTCAGCGGTCAAACAAGACATTGCATGGGTTCGACTAGTGTTAATCTTATTTCATAGTATAAGCATTAAAAGTTTAAGTTATATATTTTAAAAATAAAATAGGTTTTATATTAAATTCAATGAATTCATAAAACAAATATGCTACATTGATGGTCTGTGGAAAAACATGACTATATTTTTTATTTATCATGTAAAGAACTTTACAATTTGGGGCTCTCACAAGTCATCTCACACATTGGGTGCAATGTTAAATAATTCCTCAAGTAGTATCTGTGAGAAAATCATCACATAGTCCTATCTTTAGAGAGAAAGCAACTGTCACAATGATGAGTCGTAGATCCAAGTGCAAGTTAGCGGTTTATTGAACAGTTTGTAAGCAGGGTTATACTCAAAACGCCACTTAAACAGGCGGGCGACCTGGACGACACACTCCGAACTGGAGAAGAGACACGGAAGAATGTTCAATGAAGAAGCCACTTGACGGCAGGTGAAACAGGACTACAAACAATTCCCACTCGACAGGCTGCACAGAAATCACAGATGAACTCCGCAAGGGAAACCTGGACACAGAATCTGTGAGAGAGACATCACATGAAAACGAACCGACAAACAAGCACCACAAACTCCAGCTAGATAAAGACAGATAACAAGCATATTGACAAGCTGCAGCTGTGGATGATTGAGTGATCAGTTGGTGCTAAGCAACAGACCGGCAGTAACACCCACAACCCCACATCTACAAACACACCAACAGAAACTCAAAACGAACACCCGGATTGATGAACCGTGACAGTACCCCCTCCCCTAGGAGTGCCTCCTGGCGCTCACAGGAGAGCCTACCTGACGATTGTAATCATCGATAAGGGTGTGATCCAGTATGTCCCTAGCAGGAACCCAACTCCTCTCCTCCGGACCGTAACCTTCCCAGTCCACCAAGTACTGGAATCCGCATCCCCTCCGTCTCGAGTCCAGAATACGATTTACCGAATATGTAGGTTCCCCGTCTACGAGTCGCGGCGGTGGGGGAACCGGGGCTGGCGGATTAAAGTTAGAACGAAAAACAGGTTTCACTTTGGAGACATGAAAGGCGGGGTGTATTCTCCTGTACGCTGGAGGAAGTTTGATGCGGACTGTCACCGGACTAATGATCTTGGTGACAGTGAACGGGCCGATAAATTTAGGAGCTAGCTTATTAGATACGGAGCAGAGCGGAATATTCTTAGTAGAAAGCCACACTTTTTGACCCACGACGTATACGGGAGGCCTTGACCGGTGGCGATCGGCCTTAGCCTTGGTGCGCGCCCCCATCTGGAGCAGAGTCTCCCGGGCTCTGGTCCAGGTGCGGTGGCACCTCTGGACGAAGGCGTGAGCCGAGGGGACCGCGACTTCGGACTCCAGACTGGGAAAAATAGATGGCTGGTACCCTACGCTACACTCAAACGGAGATAGGCCCGTGGATGACACTGGTAACGAGTTATGTGCGTACTCAACCCATGAGAGCTTCTGGCTCCAGGAGGAAGGATTCTGAGAAACCAAACATCGCAACACTCTCTCTAAGTCTTGGTTGGCACGCTCAGTTTGCCCGTTGCTCTGAGGATGGAACCCAGAAGAAAGACTGACACTTGCCCCCAACAATCGACAAAACTCTCTCCAAAATTTGGAAATAAATTGGGGACCCCTGTCAGAGACCACGTCCCGTGGGAGGCCATGTAACCGAAAGACGTGGTCTACAACAGCAACCGCTGTCTCCTTGGCTGACGGTAATTTGGGCAAGGGGATGAAATGAGCCGCCTTCGAGAACCGGTCCACAACGGTCAAAACGACCCTATTGCCCTGGGAGGGCGGGAGGGTAGTGACGAAATCTAGCGCGATGTGGGACCAGGGTCTCGAAGGGACAGACAGCGGTTGGAGTAACCCATCCGGAGGGCGATTAGAAGTCTTACCACACGCACAGACTGAACATGCCAAAACAAAACCTCGGATGTCACGAGCCATGGCGGGCCACCAGAATCGTTGCTTGACCAAAAAACTGGTACGATTGACTCCTGGATGACATGCCACATTGGAACAGTGACCCCACCGAATAACGTCGGACCGTAACACCTCCGGTACAAATAAACGACTCGGTGGACACTCGGGCGGAGGCGTTACCCCTTTTAAGGCCGAACGAACCTTCGATTCGATCTCCCAAATGAGTGTGGAGACAATGAGTCTCTTGGGAAAAATGCACTCGGGAGTGGACGGGCGAACGGACCGGTCAAAAATGCGAGACAAAGCATCGGGTTTGATGTTCTTGGACCCCGGGCGATACGATAAGGTAAACTCAAAACGACCGAAAAAAAGTGCCCACCGAGCCTGCCTAGAGTTGAGTCTTTTAGCAGATCTGATATATTCCAGGTTCTTATGATCGGTCCAGACAATAAAGGGTACCCCCGAACCCTCTAACCAATGACGCCACTCTTCCAATGCTAACTTGACTGCCAGCAACTCTCTGTTACCAATGTCATAATTGCACTCTGCCGGAGATAAGCGATGAGAAAAAAACGCGCAAGGATGCATCTTGTCATCCGCGGACGAGCGCTGGGAAAGAACCGCTCCTACCCCCACCTCTGACGCATCAACCTCCACCACAAACTTACGTGAAGTATCAGGGGCCACAAGAATGGGAGCTGAAACAAAGCAGCTCTTGAGGTTGGTAAATGCAGCTTCAGCTACACCAGATCACCTGAACGTCGTCTTGGTGGAGGTCAAGGCAGTCAGAGGAGCGGCTAGTTGGCTGAAATTGCGAATAAAACGCCTGTAAAAATTGGCGAACCCCAGAAACCTCTGTAGGGCCTTACGGGAGTCTGGAGTTGGCCAATCTACCACATCCTTAACCTTGTCGGGATCCATGCGCACCCCCTCGGAGGAGATGATATAACCCAGAAACGGAACTGACTGTGCATGAAACGAACATTTCTCCGCCTTGACAAAAAGCCCATTCTCTAACAGCCTTTGGAGCACTCGCCTGACGTGCTGAACGTGTTCCTGGAGAGAAGAAGAAAATATCAATATGTCATCCAGGTAAACATATATGAACTGGTCTACCATATCTCTCAGCACATCATTGACGAGTGCCTGGAAAACCGCCGGGGAGTTGGACAGCCCGAACGGCATAACCAAATATTCAAAGTGCCCCCTGGGGGTGTTAAAGGCAGTTTTCCATTCATCACCCTTCCTTATGCGAACCAAATGATAAGCATTACGTAAGTCCAATTTCGTGAAGATGGATGCTCCCTGCAACCTCTCGAAAGCTGAAGACATCAATGGCAAAGGATAAGTATTCTTTACCGTGATGTTGTTCAGCCCCCGGTAGTCAATACAAGGTCGCAGAGAACCATCCTTCTTCCCCACAAAAAAGAACCCTGCCCCCGCTGGAGAAGAGGAAGGACGAATGAACCCGGAAGCTAGAGAATCAGAAATATATTTCTCCATGGCCTCCCTCTCAGTGACAGAAAGTGAGTATAATCTGCCCTTAGGCGGAGACATACCTGGCAGTAAATCTATAGCACAGTCATTGGGACGATGCGGAGGGAGAGAAGCAGCCCGAGACTTACTGAACACCTCCTTCAGGTCAAGATACTCACGTGGCACGTTAGATAAATCCGCGTGTTCATCCTGAAACACTGAACAAGACACAGAAAAACACGCAGACAACAAACAAGAAGCATGGCAGGATTCGTTCCAGGCTAATATAGAGTTCCTGCTCCAATTGATGTGAGGATTATGAAGTACCAGCCAGGGGTGACCTAACACCACAGGGGAGGAAGGAGTGTCAATCAACAGAAAGTCAATATTCTCAATGTGATTACCAGAGGTAATAAGTCTTACAGGAACAGTAGAATGAGTCACGGAGGGTAAACACTGCCCACCTAGAGCAACCACAGAGATGGACTGAGGGAGTTTCACAATCGGAATGTTAAGTCTGTGAGCTAGGCCAATATCTAGAAAATTTCCCTCAGCCCCTGAGTCAATGAGAGCCTCACAGTCAAAACTCAGCGTCTGAAAACGTAAACTCACTGGGAGATGAGTGGCTGAAAAAGAGGATTCAATCCGTGCAACCCCACCCGTCAGTAACCTTTTACCTACTAACGGGTGCTGGCTTTTACCGGACACTGCAGCGCGACGTGACCAGCGGTTCCACAACAGAAACACAATCCCCTCTCCTTTCTCCTCTGCTTCTCTCGCGAGGACAAGCGAGATCTGCCGAGCTGCATAGGTTCAGGATCAGGAAGCGTTGCTGTGTTCTCGTAAGAAGGAAAAAAAGGATTAGATGTATAAGTCACTCCTTGTTGTGCTCGACGATCTCGTCGACGTAGTCTATCATCAACCTGAACTGCTAAATCAATCAGCTTATCCACCCCGGTGGGTAATTCCAAAGCGTAGATCTCGTCTTTGATGTATTCCCGAAAGTCCGTGTAGAAACATGTCCCATTGGGCCTCGGCATTCCAGCCACACTCAGCAGCCAACGTGCGAAATTCAATGGAATAATCAGTTACCGTTCGTTCCCCTTATCGCAGTTCTGCAAGCAGACGTGCCGCGTCTCGGCCAGAAGCAGCGCGATCAAACACCTTTCTGAGTTCAGTAGAGAAGGCTTGAAAGGACGCACAACACGGAAGCTTCTGCTCCCAAACAGTCATTCCCCAGCTGCCTACTCTTCCCGCGAGTAAAGTAATCACAAATGCCACCTTGGACTCCTCCGTAGGAAATGCGGACGGTTGAAGCGAGATGTAAAGTGAACATTTAGCCAGAAAAGCACGACACAGCTGGGACTCACCAGAGTAGCCCGCGGGAGCCGGAAGGCGGGGTTCAGTGGAACGGATGGTCTGGACTACCGGAGCGGGTGGATTAGGCGTGGCTTGTGGTTGAGAAGCGACCGCCTCGACTCTTAATTGTTGTACTTGTCTAGTCAATTCCGAGACCTGGGTAACAAGAGCCTGAACCGCACGACCCGTAGCCATCGTTTGTTCCTCCTGTTGCTGAAGACGAAGGTCGCTCCTGACCAAAACGTCATGCAACTCAGCCGCTTCTGCTGGATCCATCCTTTGGTCGGTTCGTTCTGTCACAATGATGAGTCGTAGATCCAAGTGCAAGTTAGCGGTTTATTGAACAGTTTGTAAGCAGGGTTATACTCAAAACGCCACTTAAACAGGCGGGCGACCTGGACGACACACTCCGAACTGGAGAAGAGAGACGGAAGAATGTTCAATGAAGAAGCCACTTGACGGCAGGTGAAACAGGACTACAAACAATTCCCACTCGACAGGCTGCACAGAAATCACAGATGAACTCCGCAAGGGAAACCTGGACACGGAATCTGTGAGAGAGACATCACATGAAAACGAACCGACAAACAAGCACCACAAACTCCAGCTAGATAAAGACAGCTAACAAGCATATTGACAAGCTGCAGCTGTGGATGATTGAGTGATCAGTTGGTGCTAAGCAACAGACCGGCAGTAACACCCACAACCCCACATCTACAAACACACCAACAGAAACTCAAAACGAACACCCGGATTGATGAACCGTGACAGCAACAATGAAGACATTTAGAATCTGTGATGCCCCATTGATAGGCTGCTTATAACGTCCTTCCGATCCCAACCATTTGAGCTTCAGGATATAGGATGAGGGAGCAGATAAGCCTCTGTGCATCGTGTAATGTTAGTCTGCTAACGCCTTTCCAGAGCCAAAGTTTTGTTCGTACTAAATTTATTTCAAAGCATAATCGTAAAATTTTAAATGCGATCTTTTAAAATGAAAGTATTGTTTAAATTGAATCTTCAAAGTTGTAATACATTAGTATCTTCTATTTATCTTTTAGAAGATTACTGTAATGATTTTGTTTAACGATGACCTGAAGTATAATTTTTATTAATATAGCCATAATGATTTTTGTACTGTAACAGCATATTCTCCCCCGTACACCTAAACACGTCCATCACAGAAAAGTGCTTTTTACATTTTCAATAAATAAATAAATAAATAAATAATTTAATATAGTTTCTAAGCAGTTTTGCACTCACAAACCATACATTAACTAATCTCTATTTTTAAATTAAATGAATATAAATAAAGTATGTAACTCCATAATGTTACTAAAAATTACTAAAATGTATTTAATTACATTAATTACATCCTTACATTTTCGTAGAATTGAAGACGTAGTAGAATCTAGATCTATGCAATGATAAAAAACAATCCAAAAAGCAAAATAGTTTATGTTGCCATAAATAAAGCCCTCCCATGTCCTTCAGTGATAAACTACAGGGTGAGATGAAGCTTCACACCCTCACAGAGACGGAGGAGTTACAGGCCAGATTAGCCTCTGGGGCACAATTATGTCACAGCGTATGCAATGTTAGTCTGCTTTTCAGAGTTTTATTCATACTAAATTAATTTAAAAGCATAAAAGTTTAAATTAGATCTTTTAAAATTAAAAGATTGTTTAAATCAAATCTTTAAAGTTTTATTAAAATTGTATCTTCTATTTATGTTACAAGATATTCAACTTCTCTACTTCTGTATGATATAAATGATTTGCGTAATTTTAAACTAAGGTATTATTTTTACTAAACATCGTTTGTTCAAAAAATTAAATAAAAATGTTATAAATCAAGAACTGTGCTTTGCCGTCTTAGATCTCATTTCAAACTGTTTTTGTCCATGCGACATGAAACATGTTGTCAAAGTTTGTCACAAGGACTTTAGGACTCCAAATCCCAGGACTCTACATTGGTCTTATTTAGATTAAGTTGTATCATTTAGAAAACCACCGCACATTTTCAGAGAGGCGATGTGCCTCTGCGGTCCATGATGCAGCGCATTTAATTTTACTCGTCTTAATTCAAAGCCTGATCTTACTTTTTCTACTGTAGCTATGACCTATTGTATGTATAAGATATATCATTTTTACTTTTCTTGTATATCCCAAACTATCCTTATTCATTGTGGAAACACACAGGGTGAAACCCTTCACTGAGAATATACTATCGGTTATCTACTCAAAATATATGTAGAATTTTCAAATGTTAGCATTTGTTGATGCGACAGGCTGTCTGTTGGCTGTATGAACAGACTTTGGGGAGAGCTGATGATTCTATAGCAAAAAAGCATGCCCTTTGCCCTTTTTGTCGATTCAAACGCATAGTGCTCTCTAGCGCCTCGCTTTTTCAAATGCGTGTTGCTACTACGGTAACCGTGATGTGTCAATAAGCTATGACATGTCTTCCAATAGCACTTCATCGAGTTTAACTATACATGTTCTACCGTTATGCTGTCTATATATAAAGCTTGTAATTTAGACAGTAACATTGACTTACCTGCCAAAAAGTAAGCAGGCATCTTCTCCTTCATTAGCTCTATCCACCTGGGAAAATCTATCCTGATATTTACCCTCGTTTTGAATTTTCCGGTCACGGTTCCTTTTAGATAAAATTTTTATGCTTTATCATGGCTACAAAAATTGCATTATGAAGTGCCGTGCAGTGCAGCCTTTCAAATTTGCCGGGGGAGTGACAAGCGCTTCTCACTGACCTTGATGTCCACTTCAGATGGTTTCAGTCAGCCGGCTCTCAACGAAAACGTTTTGTGAAAATGCGTTTAGGTAGGCTAGTGCTTTTTGTCCCTCTCTGGTAATATAGTTTTTCAAGATGGCGGAACGTCATGTAGGCCTCCATGGACTTACCGTCCCATGTAAATAAAGATTCCTGTATAAAAAGTTCTTCGCTTACGAGGGTAAGTCAGATCATTGGCAGAGCTAATTTTACGCCAATGAGATCATATTTATGAATAAAGACATTGACTTTAGCTAATAAAATACTTTTAAAAACCTACTGTACCTTTGATTTCTGACGTATAAATTACAAAACACTTTTTTTTAACCGAGTGAATCTACACATGAGAAATCTTCAGAAGTCATAACTTCAGGGGTCGATTGGGATCCTGAGAATATTTAATCCCCCTTAAAACCAACGGTTAAGTTTAATGACACTAGTTTGCAACGTTCCCCCCAAAATCAAATACTCTAAACGATTTGTATTACACTTTTTAAGGGGTAATCTTACTCTAAAATTTGAACAAAAACATAAAAGCACTTCTTTATATTTGCTATGTTCTGACACAAAGCCATTAACTGGTTCTTTTTGTTTTATAAATTGACTTCTCATCTTGTTTCATCGTGTATTAAGTCCATGGTTCGAATTACGTGGGAGCCAGTGGGAGCTGAGCTCCCAAAGAGAGAGGATGAGCTCCCATGAAAGCAGTAAAATCATACACCTGTGGGGGTCTCTAAAAATCATCAGCACCATTATTTTAAATTACAAATAAAGCACTTTTTCCTTCAATATATTCCTTCAATGTTTATGTTAACCCTTTTGCACATATGATCGATCACCAGTGTTGCCAACTATTTTCAACGGAAAGTAGCTAACGCCTTCCCTAAAAGTCGCTAAATGTCGCTAAATGACGTCATACGTCAATTAGCATATTCATGACGTCATCCCGTCGTTCTTGCATTCTGCCTGCCTATGTGTTTTCTCTCTAAATTCATGCTCACATACTGTATTTTAATATCATATCATATAATATAGCCGAATGTCCAATAAAGCTGTTTTCATTTCCTATATTATTTTTTGTCAGACAATAGAACAATTAGACTAACTATGGTATAGTGAATGACAAAATTTTGTAGGATATGTTAAAAATATCTGAATTGAGAGAGTTCGGGAACTGGATGAAAGCACAAGAAAAAAGGAAATGAAAATGGTCAAACTACATTTTTAAATATAAAACAACAGAGAAGCAGATAAGTGATAAGTCTGTCTGAAAAAAAAAACTGCCGTGTGCTCAACAGAAGAATGAGCCGCTGCTCCTCCCAGCCATTCACTGAACAGGGGAGACGCAGAGAGAGAGAGAGTGACGGCAGGGAGAAAGCAAGAGCTCGCGCTCACACTACTGACAACATTTGGAGGTTACTGAGGTTTGTCTGAAAAAGTCGCTAGATTTGTCGCTAGTCGCTTTTTTGAAAAAATGTCGCTAAAGTGGTCTGAAAAGTCGCTAAATATAGCGACAAAGTCGCTAAGTTGGCAACACTGTCGATCACACCGGTGTTATTAGAACGGTCAGTGCATCACGTGATCAACTGCTAAATTCAAACGTGCTTTCGCGCTTTGGCTGGCGCTGAGCCAGAGACAGACGCGCTCAGTGCTGCTGTCATGTATCACAACTGTTCTGTGTTTTCAACCACATAATGTTTATTTTAGGTTTCAGACATTTAAATACACATAAGTACTAGCAAAAAATTATTTAGAGTTTGTAAAATACACACTGATGTCTCGGGAAGTGGCAATAATAATCCTTTCTAACGTTATGTTACAATAAGACACGTTTTCATATCAGATACACATTGTGTAAGTAGCTTTACATTTTACTCTATTCTTCTCCCAGTTCTCCGGCCACTTACTTTCATGTATTTCGTGAGAAGTTGAGGAGTTGACGTGTTGTAAAATAACATGGCGCCGCCCATCACACATAGCCTACAGCTCAACTAACTTAACGCGATCGTTATAAAGGTGTTTAAACAACTAAACACATCCACGTGCACATATTTGACAATCGGAATATCAGTGTTTCATGTTATAGCTAATACATTTGTGAATATTTTGTATAAAAAAGGAAAAATGACATAAAAGCAGATCATCATTCATTCAGCGCTGTGTTGTGGTTGCGCTGTGTCACGTGACAAGCAATGACGCGTCACCATGGAAACATTAAAGTGACAGGTTCTAAATAACGGTCAAACTAGAAAAACTCACGCTGGGGGATCAGTTAGAATATTTTAGAAATAGTGTAAAGTTCAGAACCAGCAACCATGCCACAAAAAATAAAAAGACTGCTACCAACATCAGGTACAACTTTGGCAAAATTCGGGTTTACTTAAAAAAAAAAAAAAAAAACATCACCAGAGGACAGTCTAAATCCACCTGCTAGCATGGTGCATAGCACTGGGACTGAAGACGACTCTACCGCTGTTACCACGACTAGTTCTGCTGCTGCTGGTGCTGATTGTGGGACAGAGATGAATGTTACCTCAGAAAAGGAGGATGAAAAATCCGGGTCTGACACTATGGACACAACTAAGCAATTGCCAAAGAAATGGGGAGTAAACCAGTGGAGGTCATGGAAGGAAAGAAACCCCTGGCTGGTTACAGGGGAGGGTGGACTTGGATGCATCATCTGTAAGGAAGCTAAGACTCTATTACTTTCAGAGAAGAAACTTGGCGTGCATTTGTCGGATGCCTGGATCAATGGGACAGTAAGTAGCCCTGTGCAGAAACAGTTGCACAAAAAAAATCTACATACACCGTGACAGTCTTGCCCATGAACGAGCTGCTGATATAGCAGATCTCAAACAAAAAGAAATACTTCCAAGCAATGTTGTCAAACTAAGTTCAGCTATGTTTGAGGAGACAGCCAGTTCATTCAGGACCGCCTATACTGTTGCTAAAGAAAGGTTGCCTTTCTCAAAATTCAGTCCCATAATGAAAGTTAATGAGCTAAATGGTGCAAAAGTGGGCCCTGCTCACCGATCTGATCACTCACGTGCCAACATGGTTGAGCACATTGCAGAGCAGATGAAAAAGAAAATAATTTCTAATGTGAAAGCACTTGATTCCCGTATTAGCGTTACACTTGATGAAAGCACAATTCATGGCCGTGCTTACATGATTATTTATGTGAGATGCGATGTGACTGGGAAGGGAGACCTGGACAATTTGTTTTTTGACCTTGTTGAGTTGGACCAGGGTACAGATGCGGAATCTCTGTATAACACACTGAAAAACAGTCTTCAGGTGGCTGGTATGGATGCTGCGTTTCTTCGGAAAAATTGAATAAGCATAGCCACAGACGGTGCTGCTGTCCTGACCGGGAAACAGACGGGACTGAAACAGGATTCTCCTCGACTTCAGGCAGTACATTGCCTTGCACATAGTGTAGAATTAGCTGTGAATGACTCATTGAAGGGGGTTGCAGGGTGCAATAATTTTGAATATTTCCTCTCCAAGCGATTTACCATCAGTCCACAAAAAATGCAAGGGAATTGGAGCAAGCAGCTTCAGAGCTAAACATGCACATTCTTAAAATCGGGAAAGTCTTTACACTTCCTGCGTCGATACACTTCGATACACTTCGAAAGTCGATACACTTCCTGCTCAGCTACTGTTCGGACGCTCTTGCTTACTGCTCCGCGCTTTGCTCTATCGCTTTTATTTTTTTATTGCTCTATCGTGTTTATATTTTCATATTTTATTTCCTTTTATCACCTAATTTTAACTTCAGCAAATCAGCACAGTGCTCAAACGCTTGATTACTAGAAAAAAGCGGAATACTTTTCTCCGACCAGCCTCCCACTGAAAGCTTACATTCCGGGGAAGAGAAAACACAACTGCCTACATTCATAAGGATAAGAGAAAATGCCTCTTCTGGAATCTACTTGCTGCACTAACTGCCAGAGACTTTTACAAAGGATTGCAGTTCTTGAAACAAAGTTACTTATGGGACCACCAAACCAGACGGAACACACAACAGAGCTTCATCATGGATGCCCTCAGCATACAGCCGGTGAGTCCCATGAATCTAGTGCTCCAATACAGTCCATACTGAGTGTAGAGAAACAAGCCGATCGACTTACAAATCGATGGCACAAACAGGGAGCGAGACCCAAAGGCACTCGAGACATCAGATTGTCACGAGCATCACACATTGCCGCAGTAGCATCTTCTACCCCAGATACGGCTCTGACAAGGATTGCAAACACTGGTCTCCTACCACCGCCTATACATCTTGAGAACAGATTTGCAGTATTAATGAATGAGGAATCCCTGAATGTGATGAATGTGATCGAACACAGACTGAATCAGCCAGTAGCTAACACTTGTAACAGGCGCTCAAGGTCGAGCAGACAGCGGCACTCAGCTCAGAGCGTAGCCGAGCACAGGACTCTGATAGTGGGTGACTCTATAATCAGAAACATTAGTAGCAGGGACACAACAACATGCTGCCTTTCACAAGCAACGACTTCTGATGTAAACAGGGAACTTCAGAACATTCTGATGAAACATAAGACTGCAAATCGACTCATTATTCATGTGGGGAAGAATGATATTCATAAAGAGCAGTCAGAACTCCTTAAGAAGGATTTCAATTAACTTTTTGAAACACTTAAAAGACTGAAAGTTCAGACATTCATCAGTGGACCACTCCCAGCAAGAGGAACAAACAGGTTTTCACGGTTGCTTGGGCTTAACACATGGCTGCAAAAAACCTGCAATATAAAAGGAGTGAACTTCATTGACAACTTCAAACTTTTCTGGAGTCAGAGGCAACTGTTTCAACAGGATGGGCTCCACCCAAACAAACTTGGTTCAAGAGTGCTAAAGGACAATATCTTCTTCTCAATCCATCATCCTTCTGCAGTGTGTGCCAATCCACTCAACCTGAATGGCACACACACACCTGGACACAGTATTAATGACCACAGGACTTCACTTCTGCACCTGAATGGACATGCGGCTGACACATCACACAAGGACAATGATAACATCACTCAGCCACAACAACCTCTGCTGACGGACACAATCTCAGCTGAGTCCTGCCCACAGAGCTCACCACAGACAGACTGTGATATACTAGAACTGCTAGAAGATTCAGCACCCAAGGACGACTTTCTGGAAAACAGCCAGGAAATCCAGGACAGCATATTACAGCCTCCGATAACACCAGAGCAACAGCAAACACCAGACACACTATCCCTCTCTCCAGTATCTCCACTTCTGTGCTTCTCAGAGAAAATGGAACAACTGGTGTATGCTGGAACCAGACTATCCCACTCTTTTGCTGCAAGCCCCCAGATGTCAACCAAAAAAACGGCAGGCCCCACAACCACCAAAGCCTGCGGGCCCAGCTCGCCCTCCCCCTCCTCCTGTGAGAGCTCTTCGGCCTCTGCCACAGCGCCAGGGCTCACACCCTCCTCCAGCGGCTCGAGGTGAACCAAAAACAACTGATACCAGCTCTCAGTGATATGTGTCGGGTCCCCGCTATGATAACAGTAACTTTCTTAAATGTTTAGAAAACAAGCGGGAACCCAGTGTGCCTGAATCTTTCTCTATTGCTGTTCAATTACATGATAGAAAGTCTAAGGCCTTCAAAATCCGTACAGCAAACCCATCTAATCTGGTGCCTATTACACGCCAAATTAAGATCGCTGTGGGGACAAAAAGTAAGACTGTTAAGTTAGCACTTTTAAACATCCGCTCACTTAAAAATAAATCACTTCTAGTCAACGACTTAATAACCACATACAACCTGGACTTTATGCTTCTAAATGAAACGTGGCTAGAAGACAGCTGCAGTGCAACAGTCCTCAATGAAACATCCCCTCCTAACTTTTATGAGTGTTTGCAGAGCGGGTAAGAGAGGCGGGGGCTTAGCTACTCTTTTTAAAGATGTCTATCAATGTAAGCAAATATCACTTGGGAATTACCCATCTTTTGAATATCTGGGTATTGTGTTAAAAGGTGCTCCACGTATTTTACTTATCATTGTTTACAGGCCTCCAAAATACTCTCCAGCCTTTGCTGAGGACTTTACAGAACTGTTATTGTCACAGTCCTCGTCTGCACCTGTCTGTCCTTGTCTCTGCACTACACTTCCCAGGATCCTCTTGTCTCCTCACCTGAACTCACTCCCTCATTATCCACCTGTCCCTCGTCATCATCATCTGTGTCACCTGTCTTCACCTCGTTAGTGTTCATTTGGACTTGTATTTAGTTTGCTTGTGTTCAGTCTGTCTTGGTCGGTTCTCGTCTATATTACATGGTGTATCATGTTATGCTGTTTTGTGAGTGTTCCTGTTTATTGTTTTGACCATTAGTAAAACATTTGAATTGGAGCCTTCTGACTCTGCCTGCCTTCAACCCACACCACACCCGTGACAGTTATCAACAATTTCCTCAGAGTTTGACTGTTTTGCCATTGCTGGAGATTTTAAAATTCACATAGATAATGCAGAAACCAATATGGCAAAAGAAATCAAAACTGTTTTAAAAACGTTTGATCTGACTCAGCATGTACATGGACCCACAAATAATCGTGGACACACTCTAGATCTACTTATCAGTAAGGGTCTAAACATCTCATCGATTGTTATTAAGGATGTAGCACTGTCTGATCATTTCTGTATTTTCTTTGATATTTTGATCTCTCCTGCCATTGAAGCTAGATCTGTGTCTGTCAAGAAGAGATGCTTAAATGAGAACACTAGTGTGCTATTTATGAAGGCTATATCTTTAACCCTTAGGGGTCTGAGCTGTTTTCGGGCTCTTTCGGTGTTTTGGTATGCCCTGACATTTGTGCTTATTTCAGCTACTTAAAACATACCATTTGCCAACATATAAATTTGCTGTATTCAGCACAAACTCTGCTACAATAATATGTGAGCAAAATGGATGTACATGTTTGCATTTTATAGAAAAAAAATAATATGCGTGGTTAGTACGTTTTGGGAAAAAAAATGTCACCGCAATAAGGCCATTTAACACATACTGAATAGTTGAAAACAATACTTTTGAGTTACTATTCTTGTAGGCTAGAATTTTTACTTCAAAATGAAGTGAAAATCATTCTGACCACTCTTTCAGAAACATCAATATAACGATTTGAATTTCTTACATCAGTTTTTGGGTCATTACTGCTGTATGCGTGGGAGTGTTAATGCCCATGAATATTAATGTGATTTACACCTGGGGAGACTAAAGACACTCCCCCAATGTGCTAATGCCCCATCAAGGTGCTGTGAGGCAGTTACATGATTGAATCACTAAGAATGATTCGATGTATAAAAAGTTAAAAAGAACAGCATTTATTCAAAATAGAAATCTTTCCTAAGAACATAAAGACTTAAAGTCATTCATATCACTTAACACTTCCTTTCAAAAAAAAAAAAAAAACATAAAAAGACCAAACTTGTTTTTTTTTATATAAAAAAATTTATAAAATATTGCTTATATAGTGCTTATATAAATAAAAAAGTGCATTCAAAGAATCCTAAAAAAACTATCACAGGTTAAAAAAAATTAAGCAGTATAACTGTTTACAACATTGATTTTTTTTTTAAATTATATCAGAATGATTTCTGAAGGCTGATGGTGACGATGTAAACACAACAAAACAAAAGCAAAAAACTGTTAGCACATTATCCAAAGTAAACTGATGGACTATTATGATTATAGATGCACAATGTATCTGGACAGAGAAACATCTATTGATTGGTAGACTGCGTAACCGCGAGTATCTGTTTATGACCCATATAGACCGCACACATTTACTGATACACTCAATGAACGGCTGTACCTAATACAAATAAAACATCTCTAGTTAACTAGTAGAGCATTCATTTAGTCCGCTCTTAAATAAGAGATCTAGAGCTAAAATGTTTTGTTTTTGAACTCAAGCTGAGTGCTCGTGTCCTGCTATCAGTGTCATGGATACAGTGAGTCTCTTGTGGCGGCGCGCGCACAGAACTTGCTCTTCAATCTATTGCCATTGCGGAC
Organism: Chrosomus eos; assembly: GCA_036326025.1. Classification (NCBI taxonomy): domain Eukaryota; kingdom Metazoa; phylum Chordata; class Actinopteri; order Cypriniformes; family Leuciscidae; genus Chrosomus; species Chrosomus eos. Next base: position 39,798,380 of record CM070834.1, read on the forward strand.
ACTATTCATTCCGGTGAAATCACAAAATAAAATGCACACAAACGGGTGTCCTATATACGTGTGTGTTTGATATAGACTGTAACCACTGATGAACATATTCGGTTTTGATGAGAGAAAAAAAATATGGTAGTGGCGGATTCGAACCCATAAACCTCTGACATGCTTGGCAATCGATCTAGCTGCTAACCACTAGACCACAGGAGAACTCAAACAAAACTAGCAGATCAATATATTTCACTAAATCATTACAAACTAAGCAGTTATTTAAAAAGTTTACACGAGCGTATAGGCCTACACGAACGTTGTGAGTTAATATTTACTATAGTCTGAAAATGCATTTGAGCTCTATGATCAGAAAAGGAATTATAAAACACTAAACTTACTCCGAACTTGTATCCTCGGGGTCAATCCGTTCTTCAAAATGCAACCGTTCGTCTGAGTTTCAAATTCCACTGAGGAAAAGGTTAATTATTCCCAGCTGTCCATAATCCTCTGAAGGAGTAACGTTAGCGTGCTTCCATCCCTAAAACGCGATGAACTATCAGTGAATCTCTGATGAAAAATCTTCATGTTGTTATGCATTGATCGGGGGGCGTGCCGCGTGTGATGCATAGATTTACCATGTCAAAATCTCTGGGGGTGTGGCGGGCAACACTTGTACAACACTTATATTTAAGATCAAAATCAACAGAGTAATTTGATTCTCTTTTGCACTGATAAGGAAAAAATCCAGCAAAACGCGTGGACGCGGTTTTCGACCTCTAAGGGTTAAAACCAAGCATATCTGCTGACTCTGTTGATTTTCTCCTTGAATCTTTTAACTCAAAAATTAAAAGTGTAATTGATCATATTGCTCCTGTGAAAGTCAGGAAGAATAGTGGAAGACAAAAAGCACCTTGGAGAAACTCAACAGCAGTGCAAAACATGAAAAGACAATGCAGAAGAGCAGAGTGCATGTGGCGGAAGACAAAACTTGTAGTCCATTATAACATCTACAAAGACAGCATCCATGCTTTTAATATGGAACTAGGCAAAGCTAGACAGACTTTCTTCTCAAATATTATAAACAGCAACTTAAACAACACACGCACTCTTTTTGCTACTGTAGAGAGACTGACAAACCCACCAAGCCAGATTCCCAGTGAAATGCTCTCAGGCAGCAAGTGCAGTGAGTTTGCTTCTTTCTTCTCTGAGAAAATCAATAATATCAGAAAGGTGATCAGCACATCCTTGAGTTGCGCTGGGGTCAAACAGATCAGACCACTACCTGAGAAAGTAGTTACTATGTCTGTTTTCGAAGAAATTGATGGCAAAATTTTGGAAGAAACCGTACAGCACCTTAAAACATCAACCTGCGCCCTTGACGCACTTCCCACATCTTTTTTCAAAAGTGTGTTAAACAGTTTAGAAGCAGATCTCCTAGAAGTGGTAAATGCCTCACTTTTCTCTGGGAGTTTTCCAAACTCCCTGAAAACTGCAGTTGTCAAGCCCCTCCTGAAAAAGAGCAATCTTGATAAGACCATATTAAGCAATTATAGACCGATCTCAAATCTTCCCTTCATAGGCAAGATCATTGAAAACGTTGTATTCAATCAGCTGAACAAATTCTTAAGCTTGAATGGTTACTTTGACAATTTTCAATCTGGTTTCCGATCGCATCACAGCACAGAGACAGCGCTCATAAAGATAATAAACGATATTCGCTTAAATACTGATACAGGCAAATTATCAGTGCTGGTACTACTCGACCTCAGTGCTGCATTTGACACTGTCGATCACAACATACTTATTGACAGGCTGGAAAACTGGGTGGGGCTTTCTGGGATAGTCCTAAAATGGTTCAGGTCTTACTTAGAAGGGAGAGTTATTATGTGAGTATAGGAGACCATAAGTCTGAGTGGACATCCATGACATGCGGAGTCCCCCAGGGCTCAATTCTTGAGCCACTCCTATTCAACCTGTATATGCTCCCAATGAGCCAAATAATGAGAAAGAACCGAATCTCTTACCACAGCTATGCAGACGACACACAGCTCTACTTAGCCCTATCGCCTAACGATTACAGCCCCATTGACTCCCTGTGCCAATGCATTGATGAAGTAAACAGCTGGATGTGCCAAAACTTTCCTCAGTTAAACAAAGACAAAACTGAAGTCATTGCGTTTGGAAACAAAGATGAAGTTCTCAAGGTGAATGCATACCTTCACTCTAGAGGTCTAACAACTAAAAATCAAGTCAGGAATCTTGGTGTGTCTCTAGAGTCAGACCTTAGTTTCAGTAGTCATGTCAAAGCAATAACTAAATCAGCATACTATCATTTGAAAAATATTGCAAGAATTAGATGCTTTGTTTCCAGTCAAGACTTAGAGAAACTTGTGCATGCTTTCATCACCAGCAGGGTGGATTATTGTAATGGACTCCTCACTGGCCTTCCTAAAAAGACCATAAGACAGTTGCAGCTCATACAGAACGCTGCTGCCAGGATCCTGAGCAGAACCAGAAAATATGAACATATCACACCAGTCCTCAGGTCTTTACACTGGCTCCCAGTTACATTTAGGATTGATTTTAAAGTATTATTACTGGTATATAAATCATTCAATGGGCTAGGACCTCAATATATTGCAGATATGCTCACTGAATATAAACCCAACAGATCACTCAGATCATTAGGATCACATCAGTTAGAAATACCAAGGGTTCACTCTAAGCAAGGAGAGTCTGCTTTTAGCTACTATGCCAGCCGCAGCTGGAACCAGCTTCCAGAAGAGATCAGATGTGCTCCTACAGTAGTCACATTCAAATCCAGACTCAAAACACTTCTGTTTAGCTATGCGTTTACTGAATGAGCACTGTGCCACTGTTCGTCCGACTGTTTTTACTGTACTTTATTTTATTTTTTATTCTAAACTGTTTTAATTATTCTTATCTGTTTTGATTATTTTATTTTCTCCTATGTAAAGCACTTTGAATTACCATTGTGTATGAAATGTGCTATATAAATAAACTTGCCTTGCCTTGCCTTTACAATAAGATGGGTGGCAAGCAGTTTCAACACTGTTAAAGCTGTGCTAAAGGATTTTCCTGTGTTGGCACATCACTTTCGATTATCTAGTGAAGATGGGTCACGTTCTGGTGTGGAGAGGGCCAAATACACTGGTTTGCTAAAGCATCTGTCATCCACCGGGTTTGTCGAGGATTTAGCTACAATGAAAGACGTGTTGCGTGAGCTGAAAGGACTCTCCCTTAAATTGCAGAGACGGGACACTTCTCTGGTTGATGCAAGCCGTTTCATTCACCAAACAATTGAGGTGCTCTCTTCCATGAAAGACCGAGGGGGGAAAACTGAAATTAAAGTCAAAACGGCCATAACAAGGGGACAGCTCAAAGGGGTTGTTCTTACCGAAGCCCAGCCCAAAATAAAAAAGAGCCAGTTTTACCAGGCAATTGTTGACAATCTCAGCAAGCGTCTCCCCGACAGTGACCTAGTGACTATGTTGAAGCCAATGGATCAACACTTTTGGCCCAAAGAGAGAGCAGAACTAGTTCTCTTTGGAGAGCATGAGGTTGCGACATTTGCAAAACTTCTCGGAGAGTCCGCTACTGAAGCAGTCAGTGAGTTCAGAGACTGGAAATTGGAAGGTGATCAGGCAAATACATTAAAAAGACTTATTGTGGCAAGCAACACTGTTCTCCCAACCTCTGCAGAGTGCGGGAGAGGATTTTCTGCGTGCAATGACACAGACTGTCAGACCAGAAACAGACTGCGTGCCAGGAGCCTTTCTGCATTGTTATTCGTGGACTTAAATGGGCCGCCCCTCGACAGATTTGATCCTGCTCCATTCGTCCAATCGTGGATAAAGACAGGACATCGGACGTCAGCATCATGGGTCCCAGGACCACAACCACAGCCTGCTGAAATCAGACCACTTTGGTCCATTTTCTCTCCATGATGGTAGGCTAATTAATGGCTTTTACTGTTTAACTGGCCATTGCGTTCTCCCATTGTGTAAGATTTAGGCTATTATAATGGAAAATATCACAAACTGAATTGCACAGTTCATCACCACAATTGAGAAAGGTTTTTTTCATCCTATCTACAACAAAGTGCAAAAAATGTCATTGAATAAGACATGTACATATTTCAATATTATAAGACATCTCAGCTGAAAACTGAGTTTGATAAGTGAATTCAAATAAATTGTAAGTTAAAAAAATGATTGTTATCCTTTGTCCTTATTTGTAATGCAGGTGTATCTTTATTAAATCATTTACAGTAAATAGCTATATTTAAATTAAAGTTTTGGGTTCTGTCTACTCACAACATTCATCCAGATTGTAGGTTTCACATATGTTGTCTGTGCATAAGCCTTTACAGGTTGATTGAACTTAAAACTTTATGGAAACTGTAAGCCCTTGCAGGTTGATTAAACTTTAAAAAAAATGTATGGTAACTCGTTGCCCTAAAAAAGTTAATTTTGTATTGTTGAAAAAACAACATATTTTAAGTTTAATGTACCTAAAGTTTCAATTGCACTGCATTAAAAACTGTTAGTTCAATGAACTAAAAGTTTTCAATTAAATGCATTTGAAATCTTAAATACATTAAACTTAAAATATGCTGTTTTTTCAACAATACAAAATTAACTTTTTTAGGGCAACGAGTTACCATACATTTTTTAAGTTCTATCAACGTTCATTTGATAGTTAAACCCCAATTAATTTCATATTTGAGTATTAATTTTATTTAAATATAGGCCTAAGGGGAAAAATATTACTCTAGTCTAGGGGAAGATGTTCTAAAATTTGGTTTGAATGATCCTGCCCTGTTCTTGACAGTATGTGTGTGTTAAGTGGAATTATCCTCCTTTCTGACTTTTTCCATTATTTCACCATGCATGGGCATGTTTTTGGTCATGTTATACCTCGGTTTCTGCTTGTTGTAAAGTAAAAGTGAATTAAATACCAAAGGATACCACTTTGAAGAGCCCATTCTTTGCCATGAGTACAACAAAGTCATACCATCAGTAGCAACAGGGTGATATAAGGTGGTTTATTATTGTCGTTTCTCTACTCTTAATAAACATTGAAATCAAAAGAATCAAGTGCAGTGTTAAGCAATTATTCACACACACCACACACCTGCTTATAGGCTACTTGTTTTTTTTTAAAGAGACCCCCACAAAGATGAAATCATAATTCGAACCCTGATTAAGTCCATATTTATCAGACTGATATTTGTAGAAATAATCATGCTACCAAATACGTCTGACACAATTTTTTAAGAAAAGTAGTGTTTAAAACCAAATTTTCTTTTGACAAACCTACAGAAATGCCTGTCGATTACTAAGTTCCAGGCATAGTGCAAACATGCAATGTTTGAGAACCCTAATATTGGTGCAATCTCTGCGAGGTCTCAACCACAAACGCAAAACGTCTCAGGTTACTATTGTAACCATAGTTCCCTGAGAACAGGGAACGAGACGATGCGTCGAAACGCTGCGGGAACGCCTTCTGCGTTCTGCGACAGTGCCGAAGCAAGCCGATCGCAGGGACGCCAGAAGTATGGCAGAGGGACGCATCGTCTCGTTCCCTGTTCTCAGGGAACTATGGTTACAATAGTAACCTGAGACGTTCCCTTTATCGAAAAGGGAACTTCGAGATGCGTCGAAACGCTGCGGGAACGAGAATACCCAATGCGCCATAATTCAAGTACCTGAGTGTCAGACTGTTCAGCTAAGCACTAAGCACCTGAGAACCTGGGGCAGCATCCAGGTCCAGGCTGTAAAACCTCACGAATGTGAGCGGAGAGGACCAGCCCGCCGCATCACAAACGTCATGGAGAGAAACCCCATGCAGCAAGGCTTTAGAAGCCGCCATACTCCTGGTAGAATGAGCTCGGACCACCAAAGGACAAGGCTGGCCCGAGTACTCATAAGCAAGTGAAATAGCCTCGACTATCCACTTACTGACTGTCTGTTTTGAAGCAGGAAGACCTTTTTTAGGTGATCCAAAGCAAATAAATAGTTGATCGGACTTCCTGATTGAGGATGTCCGATGTACATATGTGTCCAATGCTCGCACTGGACACAACAAGTGCAGTCTTTCCTGGTCCGCAGTTGCAAACGGAGGAGGACAGAAAGCCTGCAGCACGATAGGCCTCGGAGTCAATGTCGACAGGTGGGGGAGACCGAAAGAGCCTGAAGGTCACCAACTCTCTTGAGGGACGAAATAGCTAGGAGAAAGATGGTCTTAAGAGTAAGGAACTTCTCTGAGACCGAATCTAAGGGCTCGAATGGAGCCCTAGACAGGCCTACTAGAACTACAGTCAAATCCCAAGCTGGCACCTTAGTGCGAATTGCAGGCCTCAGCCTCAAAGTGCCACGAAGGAAACGTGTAATCAGGGGGTCTCGACCCAAAGATATACCTCCCACCATGGTATGGTAAGCCGCAATGGCTGCCACGTAAACTTTTAGTGTGGAAGGACATAGACCTGACACAAAGCGCTCCTGCAGGAACTCGATTACTGTGTTGACAGAACAATTAACCGGATCCCACTGATGTCGGTGACACCATAAGGAGAAAACTCTCCATTTAAGCGCATACAGTTTCCTCGTAGCTGGAGCTCTGGAGCTTAGGATGGTCTCAACAGCCTCAGCTGAAAGACCACTATCTACAAGTTGGGCCCCCTCAGAGGCCAAACCCAAAGATTCCATATCTCTGGCCGAGGGTGAAATATTGTGCCCCCGGCCTGAGACAGAAGGTCCCTCCTCAAAGGGATCTCCAATGGAGGCCCGTCTAGCAGAAGGATCAGGTCCGCAAACCAGATCCGACTAGGCCAGCGTGGTGCTACTAGCAGCAGTCTTATCCCACACTGACGGACCCGCTCCAGAACTCCTGGGAGCAGAGCAACAGGGGGAAAGGCGTACAGACGTAGCCTCGGCCACGTCTGCACCATGGCATCCAGCCCCAGGGGGGCCGGGTGAGTAAGTGAATACCAGAGGGGACAGTGCGTCGTGTTGTGAGATGCGAACAGGTCCACCTCTGCTCTGCCATATGCCTCCCAGATTTTCTCCACCGCCTCGGGGTGGAGTCTCCAGTCCCCTGGCCTCAGCTCCTGCCTCGACAGGATGTCTGCTCCTATATTCTGGTCCCCAGGAATATACACTGCCCTCAGGGAGAGTACCTTCCCCAGGGACCACAGGAGGATCTGGTGCGCCAGTTTGCAAAGCGGACGCGACCTCAGACCCCCCTGGCGGTTCAGATAAGAGACCACTGATGTGTTGTCTGTTCGAACGAGCACATGATGGCCTCTTAGGTCCGGAAGGAAATGTCTCAACGCATTGAAGACAGCCATCATCTCCAGGCAATTGATGTGCCACGAAAGATGATGGCTTTTCCACAGACCCTGAACCGAGCGGCCTTCCATTACCGCTCCCCAGCCGGTGAGGGAAGCATCTGTCGAGATAGTAGCTCGATGGCAAAGAGCTCCCAACACCGGGCCCTGGGTTAAGAACCAGTGTTTCCTCCATATCTCTAAGGCACGAAGGCATCGCCGCGTAACCTTGATCATACGGAAAGGGTTTCCCCTCGGGGAGAACCCTCTGGTCCTGAGCCACCACTGTAAAGGCCTCATGTACAGCAGGCCAAAAGGTATCACGTTGGACGCTGCTGCCAGTAGACCCAACAGTTTCTCTAACTGTTTTACAGTGCGTGACTGACCTAGCTTTAGCTCTTTGGTGGCTGCCAGGATAACAGCTACACGAATGGGCGATAGGCTGGCCCTCATCGTCACTGAATCCCATACCACACCAAGGAAAGTGGTTCTCAATACTGGAGAAAGCACACTCTTCTTGGTATTGAGCATCAACCCCAACATCTGCATAAGAGCGAGAACGACACCTCGGTGCCGAACCGCCAACTGCTCCGATTCCGCAGAATCAGCCAGTCACCGATGTAGTTCAGAATACGTACGCCCTGAAGCCCAAGGGGGCTAGAGCTGTATCCACGCATTTCGTGAACGTGCGGGGTGATAAAGCTAGACCGAAAGGAAGAACCCGATATTGGTATTCTTTGCCCCCGAAAGAAAACCCTAGGAACTTCCTGTGCTGAGGGAGGATGGAGATATGGAAGTATGCATCCTTTAGATCTATCGTGACAAACCAGTCCTCGGATCTGATTTGGGTCACGATCTGCTTGAGGGTCAGCATCTTGAACTTGAGTTTCTGAACTGACCGATTCAACAGGCGAAGATCTAAAATGGGACGCAACCCTCCATCCTTTTTTGGAACAATGAAATAACGGCTGTAAAAACCCGACTCTCGGTCGGGTGAGTACACCTGTTCTATAGCCTCTTTTGCTAACAGGGCCCTTACTTCTTGCTCCATTACCAGAGCCTGCTCGGGATGCACCACTGTGGGTAGCACCCCGCTGTAACGAGGAGGACGAGAGCCAAACTGGATTCTGTATCCTTTCTCTACAATCTGCAGGACCCAATGAGAAATATTCGGCAGAAGCTTCCACGCTGCCAGAAAATTTACTAAGGGAACCAGCCTCTCGAGGCTGGTCTCTGGTGTTACTGAGAGAGCCAAATCTGGAGCCTGAAACATACCGGCAGGAACTACCTGACCTGACTGCTCTAAAACCCCCCTCAGAGGGCGCGAAACCGATGCTGTGCCGCAGCATAGCACCAGCGACTCGCTGGAGACCACTGCGCCCTGAAGCACCAGAGGTGGCAGGGTTGGCAGGAGGGTCTCGTGAGGACCCCGAAGTGGAACGGGCACCGTATAATGAGGTGAACACCGCTCCACTCCGGTCGGGGCTGTCCTCACAGGCCTGATGCCTAAGCATCAGGACCTTTTTTTTTTTTTTTTTGAACCGAAGCTTTCTTCGCCTGAAGAACGGTCCTCAGATCCGGCTTAGGCTTAGGCGACTTCGGTTGAGAGGGTTGCGTCTGTCTCCAGTATCTACATGGAGGAACACGAGACGCAGCACTCTCTTTCTGTGCACATAATATGATGAACTCGAAGGCTGGGGCTGCTCACGCCCAGCAGCCCCAGGGGGGCTGGACACAGCGAGGGAGAAACCTTATTATATATATTTTTATATATATATATATATCTTGTATCACCTAACAACGACCGCATGGAATGCGTCGCCGAAGAGACCCGAAGGCTCAAATTTCGCTATATCCAGAAACCCAGCAGATCGGCCTGATAAGCCTGGAGCATTATAATATAGATTTCTATAAACATTCTCCAGCTGACCTGCTGCCGTATAAGCTTTACCCATAAAACCAAAGTAGTTCTGCTTAAACCTACGCGCTGCCTCGGCAAACGCGAGATCCCAGCCACAGAATCTTATTTTTGCAAAATACACTCGAAATCTAAGCGGTGCCTCGGCAAACGCGAGATCCGAGCTAGATTCTGATTACAACATTAAACCTACACGCTGCCTCGGCAAACGCGAGATTCTTTAGTATAGGCTTATGAGCAAAGCAGAGGCTTAAATGATACTGGACCAGGTGAAAAAATAGCATTTTCCTATTTTTATTTCTGTTCAGCCTGGGGCATCATATCATAACCGTAATCTTTCAACCCTCTAATCTTGAATAAACATTTAACACGAGGGCTGAAAGTAGTGATAAATACGGTTTATTCCATAATTTAAATATTCAGTGTGTAAATCAGGGAAAAAATGGAAGCCTAGTGGTGGAGATAATGTGATAGAAATAAGAAAACCTCGTCAAGTTTCTTAGGACGAGCGTTCCTTTTTCTTAGCTGGCCATTAAATATTTAATTTACTAACAGCACGGGACAAAACCTCCACCAGTTCATCATATACTGGAAAAATAGATGGCGAATCTAATTCAACAGTGTGTGTGCTTGCTTTCACTTTCAATATTCTCAAACACAAACCTCCTCGGAGGAAGAATATGAAGGAAAAAAGGGGCTCTCTCTCCCCGAGCGGAAGAAACCGCAGAGCGTGCTTCCAACACCGGGGAGATAGAGCTGGATCTTCCGGGCAAGGAAGAAGAAAAGGCCCTCGGACCGTTCTCCCACCCCTCCAAAAGATCCTTTTGCGATCCCCAGGAATGCATTCTCCGCGCCGCCTCGGCAAACGCGGGTCCTGCATCCCGTGAGAATCGCGAGCCTGCCACTATCATACAGAGTGACAGGCGAGAGCAGAGCATGCTAATCTGGTAGTTTCACTTTCACAATGTTAGCACTCAGCATGCTCTTACTCTCAAACAAAATGACACAAAGCTGTGTGTGTCCCCACCCGTTTAAATAAACGCGGGCAGGGAGGAACACACTGTTTGTACATTTGTTTCGCCATGACGATACCAACAATATTGCAACAGACAACAATAAATAGACAGGGACAGTTTGACACAGATCGCTTGCTGAGGCACAGAAGCTAAATGCCGGCGAGCAGCGGAAGTGCTCTTATCCTTTCCTGGTCATGACGTCACCCGCCCGTGACGCTCATTCCCTTTTTCCATTGGACTAGTTGGCATAGATGCTTCAGACGCATTCACGCAGAAGGCGTTCCAGCAGCGTTTCGACGCATCTCGAAGTTCCCTTTTCGATAAAGGGAACTTTGTGGGTGGTGACTGGTGAAACGGTCATAGCTTCACTAAAGGAAAATATTATGGAAGTAATTTTCAAACTGTAATTATATTAATATTATGATTTCATGTTGATTTAAAGTATTTGTTTGTTTGTTATTAATTAATACCTTTATTTTTAACTAACACTTCAATATCCAGCACAAAAATTGTTCTCTGACCCCAAATAATCAGATAATGGAATGTTCACAAGCTACAGTTAGATATTCTCCTGCGTAGTACAGTATGTGTGTAAATAGTAGTGTTTAAATCTTTGGGTGTATTTTAGCCATGCAAAGCCCCACACTCTAGCTTATGGACTAACTTTAAAACATAATCTTTATACAGTAATTCAAAAGACCAAATCACCAAGAAAGGAGGGTTGAAAAGTACTGTTTATAATAAATAGACAAAAGTTGGCAAATTATGGTTTTATTACTATTAGTATTCAGATAGCTGTGTTTTAGGAGAAGACTTTTCTTTAAGAACCGTCAACATTCAGTGTTTATAGGAATAAATGACCATTAATAATTTAAATGATAATACAAACTATCCTAAATATAATTACGACTTGTCAGAAAGACGTTGTTGATATCTACAATGTTAATTCCGGATAGTCAAACTTGCCATACAGAGACGTGGGCTCAGAGAGAGGCTCACCATATTCAAACCAAAATATCTGACTTTCTGTTGGTTGGAGCTAATGACTGTAAATTAGAAAGTTGTCCGGCTCGATGAGTACAATATATACGTACTGAGTTTTGTTACTGTAGAAAAAACGAATCCCCCCACTTTTGATAAAAGTTGGCGCTACTGAGCCCTCACCACGCCCGTTTCTGAAACTTTGCACATGTCTACTGGCTAAGAAGTGTAATGTATCTGTCGAGTTTCATGCAATTTCAAGCATGTTAAGAGTCTCAAAAGCATCAAACAAGAATATTAAAGTTTGATGCGTTGCAACGGCAACAGTATCTAAGATATCAATAATCTTTTCACAGGTCTACATCTGCCGTGTGTTTACATTATACACATAAAGTTGGAAGCAAGTCGGGTAAAAATAAGAGGGTGATTTCAAAGCATTTTGAAAGTGACACACTTCCTGCTGCCAGTTGGTGGCGCTATAACTTTGGCTCACAATATTCACATTCATGTGATCGGCCTCTTACAACAAACACACTGCTGAAGTTTCATCAAGATCAGTTAATGTATAAAGAAGTTATAACACACTTCCTGTTTTCGTCATCATTTCGCCATCATTTCGTTTCCTCACCACGGCAAAACCGTTCGAGATATCAAAAATCCCCTGGAATTTTTTCATCCTCAATGTCATGACTTCATGCTGGCCGAGTTTCGTTGCATTTGTTTGAATTATCTAGGAGGAGTATTTCAAATTCCATTGCATGCGTTTTCCAAACAACCCTAAATAGTCGACTTCCTGTTGGGCAGGGGTAAAAAGTAAGAGTATGAAGGATATATGAAGCGATGAGATCTATATGTGTACAGAGTTTCATATTATTACATGCAAATGTGTTTGATTTATGGACCAAGTTTGCGGACCCGGTTCCAGGAGGCGTTGTCGAGCCCCCCTGCCCCGCCCGGGTACCAGCTTCATCCCGGCCCTGATGGCCGTGGGTTCTGACCCATGTGCAAAGTTTCAAGAGTTTTCGAGCACGTTATGGGCGTGAGATATTTCCAAAGTGAGATATTTCAAGCCTTTATTTGTTAATATTTTGATGATTATGGCTTACAGCTATGAAAACTTTTTCACAATATTCTAATTTTGATTTAGGGGTTTTCATAAACTGTAAACCATAATCATCAAAATTATAACAAATAAAGGCTTAAAATATCTCACCTTGCATGTAATGAGTTTATATAATATATTTGCTTCACCTTTAAGTTGAATTGCTGAAATAAATGGACATTTGCACGATATTCTAATTTTTCGAGTTTCACCTGTATATTGATCTGAAATATAACACAATAATTTTAAATTTATTTAGGTTCAATTACCAAACATACAATCTTAATTTAATGTAAAGCAAACAATACATTTAAAATATATGGGTTGTATGCACTTTTTTTTTTTATAAAAAAAAAGATATATATCCAAAAAGACAAGGCCTTAAAGGGTTAAACTCTTGTCACTGTAACAGACACAATCTCTCTCTCTCTCTCTCTCTCTCTCTCTCTCTCTCTCTCTCTCTCTCTCTCTCTCTCTCTCTCTCTCTCTCTCTCTCACACACACACACACACACACACACACACACACACACACACACACACACACACACACACACACACACACACACACGTCAAGTCACTTACATTTTAGATGCAATATTGAATAAGCAGAAAAATCTGATTTTCTGCTCTGAAAATATAAATAAGCATAAAAATTGAATAAGCACTTTGAATATTCTAAACAAAATAAGCACTAGTCGCTAATGAATAAGTACTAGTACTTAATGGAATAGATACTAGTGTCTAAAAAATAAGTACTAGTAGCATGAAAATAGAGACTAGTAGGTTAACATGATTAAATGTTAAAACGGCTTGCCATATTGGCTCAGAGAGAGAGAAAATTACCTTTTAGATACTAGTACCTATTAATTGATACTAGTATTTATTCAATAAATACTAGAACTAAGTCATTAGATACTAGTACCTAATAAATAGATACCAGTACTTATTCATTAGCTACTAATACGTATTCAAAAGAATATCTAAAGAATAAGCACTAGTATCTAAAGAATAGGCACTAGTACTAAAGAATAAGCACTAGTCGCAAATGAATAAGTACTAGTACTTCATGGAATAGATACTAGTATCTAAAAAATAAGTACTAGTAGCATGAAAATAGAGACTAGTAGGTTAAAATGATTAAATGTTAAAACGGCTTGCCATATTGGCTCAGAGAGAGAGAGAGAGAGAGAGAGAGGAGAGAGAGAGAGAGAGGAGAGAGAGAGAGAGAGAAAATGACCATATTCAAACCACAATATCTGACTTTCTGAGGGTCGGAGGTAATGACTTTAAATTAGAAAGTTGTTCGGCTTGAGTTTTGTAACTGTAGGTAAAACTAACTAAGTTATAACACAGTTTATATGTCATTTTTTAGTCATGAAAATTCATTTCCTCGCCGCGGCCAAACAATTTAGCATCCTCAATGTCTTGACTTCATGCACACCGAGCCTAGGAGTAGTACTTCAAATTCCACAGTAAGCGTTTACCAAACAACCCATAATAGCCGATTTCCTGTTGGGCTGGCGAAAAACTTGACCGGGGGAAAGATGTTCGGCCCTATGAGATCTATATGTGTACTAAGATTCATATTAATTCATGCAAGCGCGTTGGATATATGGACCAAATTGTTGGACCCCGTTCAAGGGGGCGCTGTTGAGCCCCCCTGCCACGCCCGGGTACCAGCTTCAGCCCGGCCCTGATGGCCGTGGGTTCTGACCTGTGTGCAAAATTTCAAGAGTTTTTGAGCACGTTAAGAGCCCCAAAAGCCCCTGAAATCTTGAAATCCATTAAAAGCAATAGACAAATCCCTCACACACAGAGACGGTAAGAGAGGGGAGAGAAAATTCTCAGAAACATCCACATTCAAACTAAAATATCTGACTTCCTCTTGGTCTGAGCTAATGAACAGTTAATTAGAAAGTTGTCCGGCTTGATCTGAACAATAGGCGTACCGAGTTTTATGATTGTAGGTAAAACTATAAAACTAACACCCCCACTTTTGTCAAAAGGTGGCCCTACTGAGCCCCTGCACCACGCCCGTTTCTGAAACTTTGCACATGTCTACTGGCTAATAAATGTGATGTGTCTGTCGAATTTCATGCAATGTCAAGCATGTTAAGAGTCTCAAAAGCATCAACAGAGAATATTAAAGTTTGATGCGTTGCCACGGCAACAGTATCTAAGATATCAATAATCCTTTTACAGGTCTACATCTGCCGTGTGATTACATTATACACATAAAGTTTGAAGCAAATCGGGTAAAAATAAGAGGGTGATTTCAAAGCATTTAGAAAGTGACACACTTTTTGCTGCCAGTTGGTGGCACTATAACTTTTGACTCACAATAGTCACCTCCATGTGATCGGACTCTTACAGCGAACACACTGCTGAGGTTTCATCAAGATCAGTTAAAGTCCCTGTAAAGGCAATTTCAAACAAAAATTCTAAACGCATTATAAATGTTAGAAATGTATTGCTAAAACATATTACAAAGACTGTGAACTGTGAAGTACTGACTTGTGGAGTTAGACCGTTAAACAGTTTTTCACCATTGCTATTTTCCGGAATTTCCTGGCTGGGCTAAAACAGGGCTCGATGACGCACTGGAGCCCTTGAGCTCCTGGACACGCCCCTACTTGATGACGCACTGGAGCTGCTGAGGCTGGCCGCTCATTCACAACAGTTTGCAGCTCAATCGCGAGTTACTGTCAGTACTGTTATTAGTAACAGCCTACAGATTGCTAGCTAGCTATGCCTTCGTCACGGAAATGCCTACTTCCTGGATGCGATCACCGGATCACGTACAAAACAGATCGGCGTCCTTATTTAAATGTCAGAAAAAACAATTACATCAAGAAGAGGTGGATTAATTTTGTGAAGAGCCACCTTGATGGAGAGCTGAGGATCACCGCCAAAACCCACCTCTGTAAGTGATCATTTTACACGGACGTTTTATAAACTTTTGTCAGAGACTAATGGTTTCAGTGCTTTGTACGTGGTGTATGTTACTATTACTAATTATATAATAAACAAATACAACCAGAAAAAAAAATTCTGTCTTGTTTGTGAAAGGTAATTCCCCGAGACCTGTTTTCAATTGTGTGGCGACTTGTACAGCCCCACGCAGCGCACGAAACAGGCATTTTTCTCAATTCCCATAAGAGGAGCTATAAACCTCCTCAATGCCATTAGAAAGGAATCACTATCAATGACTGTAAGTCAAGTATATTTCAAAACCGATAAGTAGTATCTCTGTCTTGTCTGGATTTAATAAAAGAAAATTGCGGGTCATCCAATCTTTTATATCTTCAACACAATCTGTCAATTTGGATAATTTAGCGTATTCATCTGGCCGTGATGAAATATATATTTGAGTGTCATCAGCATAACAATGGAAATTAATTCCATGTTTCCCTATAATATTTCCAAGTGGCAGCATATATATTGAGAATAATAGAGGGCCTAACACAGATCCCTGCGGCACTCCATAGTTTGCTGAAGTTATGATCAATTTTTCTCCATTTAAATAGACAAAATGGTAGCGGTCAGATAAGTATGATCTGAACCAGTTTAATGCTTCTCCTTGAAGCGTCGATCTAAGAGTATTGTGTGATCTATAGTATCGAACGCAGCACTAAGATCAAGTAAAACGTCTCAGGTTACTATTGTAACCATAGTTCCCTGAGAACAGGGAACGAGACGATGCGTCGAAACGCTGCGGGAACGCCTTCTGCGTGATTGCGTCTGAAGCATCTATGCCAACTAGTCCAATGGAAAAAGGGAATGAGCGTCACGGGCGGGTGACGTCATGACCAGGAAAGGATAAGAGCACTTCCGCTGCTCGCCGGCATTCATGCTTCGACAGTGCCGAAGCAAGCCGATCGCAGGGACGCCAGAAGTATGGCAGGGGGACGCATCGTCTCGTTCCCTGTTCTCAGGGAACTATGGTTACAATAGTAACCTGAGACGTTCCCTTATCGAAAAGGGAACTTCGAGATGCGTCGAAACGCTGCGGGAACGAGAATACCCAATGCGCCATAATTCAAGTAACTGAGTGTCAGACTGTTCAGCTAAGCACTAAGCACCTGAGAACCTGGGGCAGCATCCAGGTCCAAACTGTAAAATCTCACGAATGTGAGCGGAGAGGACCAGCCCGCCGCATCACAAACATCTTGGAGAGAAACCCCATGCAACAAGGCTTTAGAAGCCGCCATACTCCTGGTGGAATGAGCTCGGACCGCCAAAGGACAAGGCTGGCCCGAGTACTCATAAGCAAGTGAAATAGCCTCGACTATCCACTTACTGACTGTCTGTTTTGAAGCAGGAAGACCTTTTTTAGGTGATCCAAAGCAAACAAATAGTTGATCGGACTTCCTGATTGAGGATGTCCGATGTACATATGTGTCCAATGCTCGCACTGGACACAACAAGTGCAGTCTTTCCTGGTCCGCAGTTGCAAACGGAGGAGGACAGAAAGCCTGCAGCACAATAGGCCTCGGAGTCAAGGTCGGCACCTTAGGGACGTATCCCTGTTTTGGATAAAGGAACGCCTTGACCATCCCCGGTGCAAATTCAAGGCAGGTGGGGGAGACCGAAAGAGCCTGAAGGTCACCAACTCTCTTGAGGGACGAAATAGCTAGGAGAAAGATGGTCTTAAGAGTAAGGAACTTCTCTGAGACCGAATCTAAGGGCTCGAATGGAGCCCTAGACAGGCCTTCTAGAACTACAGTCAAATCCCAAGCTGGCACCTTAGTGCGAGTTGCAGGCCTCAGCCTCAAAGTGCCACGAAGGAAACGTGTAATCAGGGGGTCTCGACCCAAAGATAAACCTCCCACCATGGTATGATAAGCCGCAATGGCTGCCACGTAAACTTTTAGTGTGGAAGGACATAGACCTGACACAAAGCGCTCCTGCAGGAACTCGATTACTGTGTTGACAGAACAATTAACCAGATCCCACTGCTGTCGGTGACACCATAAGGAGAAAACTCTCCATTTAAGCGCATAGAGTTTCCTCGTAGCTGGAGCTCTGGAGCTTAGGATGGTCTCAACAGCCTCAGCTGAAAGACCACTATCTACAAGTTGGGCCCCCTCAGAGGCCAAACCCAAAGATTCCATATCTCTGGCCGAGGGTGAAATATTGTGCCCCCGGCCTGAGACAGAAGGTCCCTCCTCAAAGGGATCTCCAATGGAGGCCCGTCTAACAGAAGGATCAGGTCCGCAAACCAGATCCGACTTGGCCAGCGTGGTGCTACTAGCAGTAGGCTTATCCCACACTGACGGACCCGCTCCAGAACTCCTGGGAGCAGAGCAACAGGGGGAAAGGCGTACAGACGTAGCCTCGGCCACGTCTGCACCATGGCATCCAGCCCCAGGGGGGCCGGGTGAGTAAGTGAATACCAGAGGGGACAGTGCGTCGTGTTGTGAGACGCGAACAGGTCCACCTCTGCTCTGCCATATGCCTCCCAGATTTTCTCCACCGCCTCGGGGTGGAGTCTCCAATCCCCTGGCCTCAGCTCCTGCCTCGACAGGATGTCTGCTCCTATATTCTGGTCCCCAGGAATATACACTGCCCTCAGGGAGAGTACCTTCCCCAGGGACCACAGGAGGATCCGGTGCGCCAGTTTGCAAAGCGGACGCGACCTAGACCCCCCTGGCGGTTCAGATAAGAGACCACAGATGTGTTGTCTGTTCGAACGAGCACATGATGGCCTCTTAGGTCCGGAAGGAAATGTCTCAACGCATTGAAGACAGCCATCATCTCCAGGCAATTGATGTGCCACGAAAGATGATGGCTTTTCCACAGACCCTGAACCGAGCGGCCTTCCATTACCGCTCCCCAGCCGGTGAGGGAAGCATCTGTCGAGATAGTAGCTCGATGGCAAAGAGCTCCCAACACCGGGCCCTGGGTTAAGAACCAGTGTTTCCTCCATATCTCTAAGGCACGAAGGCATCGCCGCGTAACCTTGATCATACGGAAAGGGTTTCCCCTCGGGGAGAACCCTCTGGTCCTGAGCCACCACTGTAAAGGCCTCATGTACAGCAGGCCAAAAGGTATACGTTGGACGCTGCTGCCAGTAGACCCAACAGTTTCTCGAACTGTTTTACAGTGCGTGACTGACCTAGCTTTAGCTCTTTGGTGGCTGCCAGGATAACAGCTACACGAACGGGCGATAGGCTGGCCCTCATCGTCACTGAATCCCATACCACACCAAGGAAAGTGGTTCTCAATACTGGAGAAAGCACACTCTTCTTGGTATTGAGCATCAACCCCAACATCTGCATAAGAGCGAGAACGACACCTCGGTGCCGAACCGCCAACTGCTCCGATTCCGCAGAATCAGCCAGTCACCGATGTAGTTCAGAATACGTACGCCCTGAAGCCCAAGGGGGCTAGAGCTGTATCCACGCATTTCGTGAACGTGCGGGGTGATAAAGCTAGACCGAAAGGAAGAACCCGATATTGGTATTCTTTGCCCCCGAAAGAAAACCCTAGGAACTTCCTGTGCTGAGGGAGGATGGAGATATGGAAGTATGCATCCTTTAGATCTATCGTGACAAACCAGTCCTCGGATCTGATTTGGGTCACGATCTGCTTGAGGGTCAGCATCTTGAACTTGAGTTTCTGAACTGACCGATTCAACAGGCGAAGATCTAAAAATGGGATGCAACCCTCCATCCTTTTTTGGAACAATGAAATAACGGCTGTAAAAACCCGACTCTCGGTCGGGTGAGTACACCTGTTCTATAGCCTCTTTGCTAACAGGGCCCTTACTTCTTGCTCCATTACCAGAGCCTGCTCGGGATGCACCACTGAGGGTAGCACCCCGCTGTAACGAGGAGGACGAGAGCCAAACTGGATTCTGTATCCTTTCTCTACAATCTGCAGGACCCAATGAGAAATATTCGGCAGAAGCTTCCACGCTGCCAGAAAATTTACTAAGGGAACCAGCCTCTCAAGGCTGGTCTCTGGTGTTACTGAGAGAGCCAAATCTGGAGCCTGAAACATACCGGCAGGAACTACCTGACCTGACTGCTCTAAAACCCCCCTCAGAGGGCGCGAAAACCGATGCTGTGCCGCAGCATAGCACCAGCGACTCGCTGGAGACCACTGCGCCCTGAAGCACCAGAGGTGGCAGGGTTGGCAGGAGGGTCTCGTGAGGACCCCGAAGTGGAACGGGCACCGTATAATGAGGTGAACACCGCTCCACTCCGGTCGGGGCTGTCCTCACAGGCCTGATGCCTAAGCATCAGGACCTTTTTTTTTTTAACCGAAGCTTTCTTCGCCTGAAGAACGGTCCTCAGATCCGGCTTAGGCTTAGGCGACTTCGGTTGAGAGGGTTGCGTCTGTCTCCAGTATCTACATGGAGGAACACGAGACGCAGCACTCTCTTACTGTGCACATAATATGATGAACTCGACGGCTGGGGCTGCTCACGCCCAGCAGCCCCAGGGGGGCTGGACACAGCGAGGGAGAAACCTTATTATATATATTTTTTTTTTATATATATATCTTTTATCACCTAACAACGACCGCATGGAATGCGTCGCTGAAGAGACCCGAAGGCTCAAATTTCGCTATATCCAGAACCCCAGCAGATCGGCCTGATAAGCCTGGAGCATTATAATATAGATTTCTATAAACATTCTCCAGCTGACCTGCTGCCGTATAAGCTTTACCCATAAAACCAAAGTAGTACTGCTTAAACCTACGCGCTGCCTCGGCAAACGCGAGATCCCAGCCACAGAATCTTATTTTTGCAAAATACACTCGAAATCTAAGCGGTGCCTCGGCAAACGCGAGATCCGAGCTAGATTCTGATTACAACATTAAACCTACACGCTGCCTCGGCAAACGCGAGATTCTTTAGTATAACTTATGAGCAAAGCAGAGACTTAAATGATGATACTGGACCAGGTGAAAAATAGCATTTTCCTATTTTTATTTCTGTTCAGCCTGGGGCATCATATCATAACCGTAATCTTTCAACCCTCTAATCTTGAATAAACATTTAACACGAGGGCTGAAAGTAGTGATAAATACGGTTTATTCCATAATTTAAATATTCAGTGTGTAAATCAGGGAAAAAATGGAAGCCTCGTGGTGGAGATAATGTGATAGAAATAAGAAAACGCTCGTCAAGTTTCTTAGAGCGTTCCTTTTTCTCAGCTGGCCATTAAATATTTAATTTACTAACAGCACGGGACAAAACCTCCACCAGTTCATCATATACTGGAAAAATAGATGGCGAATCTAATTCAACAGTGTGTGTGCTTGCTTTCACTTTCAATATTCTCAACACAAACCTCCTCGGAGGAAGAATATGACGGAAAAAGGGCTCTCTCTCCCCGAGCGGAAGAAACCGCAGAGCGTGCTTCCAACACCGGGGAGATAGAGCTGGATCTTCCGGGCAAGGAAGAAGAAAAGGCCCTCGGACCGTTCTCCCACCCCTCCAAAAGATCCTTTTGCGATCCCCAGGAATGCATTCTCCGCGCCGCCTCGGCAAACGCGGGTCCTGTATCCCGTGAGAATCGCGAGCCTGCCACTATCATACAGAGTGACAGGCGAGAGCAGAGCATGCTAATCTGGTAGTTTCACTTTCACAATGTTAGCACTCAGCATGCTCTTACTCTCAAACAAATTGACACAAAGCTGTGTGTGTCCCCACCCGTTTAAATAAACGCGGGCAGGGAGGAACACACTGTTTGTACATTTGTTTCGCCATAACGATACCAACAATATTGCAACAGACAACAATAAATAGACAGGGACAGTTTGACACAGATCGCTTGCTGAGGCACAGAAGCATGAATGCCGGCGAGCAGCGGAAGTGCTCTTATCCTTTCCTGGTCATGACGTCACCCGCCCGTGACGCTCATTCCCTTTTTCCATTGGACTAGTTGGCATAGATGCTTCAGACGCAATCACGCAGAAGGCGTTCCCGCAGCGTTTCGACGCATCTCGAAGTTCCCTTTTCGATAAGGGAACTAGTATTGAGATACAGCCTTGGTCTGAGGCTAAAAGCAAATCATTAGTGATTTTAATGAGCGCAGTTTCAGTGCTATGGTGTGGCCTGAATCCTGACTGAAACTTTTCATAGATGTCATTTTCTTGCAAGAAAGAGCCCAGTTGAGCGGACACAACTTTTTCTAATATTTTAGACATAAATGGAAGATTTGAAATGGGTCTATAATTTGCTAGATTATGTGGGTCAAGTTGTGGTTTCTTAATGAGTGGTTTTATACCTGCCAGTTTAAATGTTCTTGGAGCATGACCTAGAGATAAAGAAAAGTTAATACCGTAATTCCTCAAATAAAGACCGAGGCCTTTATTTACCTGAACTGCAGATGGTAGCCGGCTTTTATTTGAAGCAGGCTTTTATTAGAGGCAGGCCTTTATTTCTAATTCGCGATCCCCGCCTGCCCGCCAGCCAAGTTTCCATGGTGACGCGTCATGCTTGGCATGTGTTCACCACAGCCAAAATAGCGCTGTATGACAGATGTAGCGCTTTTATTTCTAAATATTAACAAACTTGCTTACCATGTCATCAACTATCTTCTATTCTGACTCTCAAATCCGTGTAAGTGAGTTTGTTTTGTCGTTTAAAACCCTTTATAAATGATCTTGATCTGTAACGTGAGATGGGCACCGCAGTTCAGAGATTCCTTTCTGTTGGATTTATTACGTTACACAGCGCGTGAATTCTTCCGTTTCTCCCGAAATACATGAAAGTAAGTGGCCGGTGAACTGAGAGAAGAATAGAGTAAACTTTATAGTTACTTACACTGTGTATCTGACATGAATAATACACGTCGCCAAATATATTTGAATGGATTGTTATTGCTGCTTCCATAGACACCATTGTGTATTTTACAAACTATAAATGTATTGTTTTGCTATAAATCTTATCTATTTAAATGTCTGAAACCTAAAACAAACATGTGGTTAAAAACACTGAATAGTTGTGATATATGACAAGCGCTGAGCGCGTCCGTCTTTGAGTGTACACTATTTTTTCCCCGGCCTTAATTTGAGACCGGCCTTTATTTGTCCGCATTTGACCACGCCCCCGGCCACTATCAGAGGCCTGGCGTTTATTTGAATACCGGTTTTTATTTGAGGAATTACGGTAATATTGAGAAGAGGCTCTTCCACTATAGGTAACACTTCTTTCAGTAGTTTAGTTGGTAAAGGATCTAATAAACATGTTGTTTTAGATGAAGTGATAAGTTTATTTAACTCTTTTTGTTCTATAGTTGTAAAGCATTGTAATTGTTCTTGCGGGGTGATAATCGAGGCTGAATTATAAGGTGCGATTGATGATTGAACGATTACAATTGTGGTTCTGATGCTTTCTATTTTTTCGGGCCTTTTTATAACGTGACATACTGTCTTTCCAAGCGATTCTAAAGACCTCTAAATTAGTTTGTTTCAATTTACGCTCTAATCTACGGGTTTCTCTCTTAAGAACATGCGTAGTATTGTTGTACCATGGTGCTTTACTTTTCTCTCTGACCTTTTTTAATCTAATGGGTGCAACAATATCCAATGTTCTAGAGAGAATGGTACTCATAGTGCTAGTTAGTTCATCTAATTCATCTGTTTGTTTGGGTTCAGGCAGTAACTGAGACAGATTAGATAAGCAATTTGAGAAATTATCTATGGTGGATGGAAGGATTCTTCTGCCTGGTCAGTAACGTGGCGCAGCGTGAGATAGTACTGCAGTCTGTAATATACAAGTTACCATGAAATGGTCACTGACACCATCACTTTGTAGAATGATATCTATATCGGTTGGATCAGTTCCATATGATATAATTAAATTGAGTGTATGATTAAGACGATGAGTTGGTCCGGTTACGTTTTGCTTGACCCCAAAGGAGTTTAATAAATCTGTAAACGCAGCCCCTAACGCATCATTTGAATTATCTACGTGTATGTTAAAATCTCCCACAATTAATGCTTTATCGACGTTGACCAATAGATCTGAGAGAAAATCTGCAAACTCTTTTAGGAAATCAGCATAAGGCCCTGGCGGTCTATATACAGTAGCCAAGGCTAAAGATAATAGGGATTTTTTTCTTACATCTAAGAGCTTAACATTTAATACAAGTACTTCAAATGAATTAAACTTGTCACCTGTTTTCTGAGTAACATTAAAAATATCTCTGTAGATTGTTGCAACACCGCCGCCACGACCGATCAGACGGGGCTCATGCTTATAACAGTATCCTGGCGGAGTAGACTCATTTAGCCCGAAATAATCATTTGGTTTAATCCAGGTTTCAGTAAGGCAAAGAACATCGATGCTATTATCTGTGACTATTTCATTTACAATAACTGCTTTAGGTGTGAGTGATCTAATGTTTAGAAGACCTAGCTTTAGAAATTGTTTTTGTTTTTGTTCACGAGATTTTCTGTTTTAATAACAATTAGATTTTTCCTAGATCCTACAGTAGATTTATTATTTGATCTCACTAAGCGAGGAATAGACACAGTTTCTATGAAATGTTCTACACTAGTATTTATATAAATTAATCTGGTGCAGCAGAGACTGTGATTTGGACTTTTGGTTACTAGTCAAACGGTCTTTAAGATTCAAACCGGCAGCTATAAAATAATTATCCTGTTTGCTCTATGAAATATGAGATATTGTCTTATATACTCCTGAATGTCTTACACTGTCAAATATTTGAATGTACTAATTGTTTTACATTGTTGATTGATTGTGTTCTTTCAAACTTACTTTTTGATTTATATATTAATGCAGGGAATTAATTAATGGTGCCACTGAATGTCTGTTATGTGGGATCCATTTATTCTTAAATTGCACTAG
Source organism: Chrosomus eos (assembly GCA_036326025.1). Classification (NCBI taxonomy): domain Eukaryota; kingdom Metazoa; phylum Chordata; class Actinopteri; order Cypriniformes; family Leuciscidae; genus Chrosomus; species Chrosomus eos. The sequence goes on from CM070834.1 coordinate 39,822,568, forward strand.
TTTATAAACATTGTTTGTGTTACACTGCTTTCATCTTTATAATACAAAAAATATGCAAAGATATATTTTGTACAGTTTCACTCAGGGTTTCAAAGTATGGTACGTCTCTCATGCAACATGGTTTTGTATTTGACAGTAATGAATGTCTGCTAATCTATAATTGAACTTGAAAGAGAACATTTTAAACGATAAATAAAACCAATAGACAGACTACCGACCTCTATTACTTGACCGGGGATTATTTTTTATTTTATATACTTGTAAGTTCATTCATTTAATAATTTTGTTGTTTTTAAATTCAATAAATAATAACTCTATGTTGTACCAATCCTGTTAATTTTCTTATTGGTTTAAGAGCCACCCATAACCTTAGAAAATTAGCATAATATTTCCTTTCACTAACAAGCTACACATTACGAATAAAATAAAATAGTAGTCTAAATCAAAAGAGGAAAATAAATGACTGGAAAAGATGAATGCTTTTAATAATTATTTTAATGATCACGTTTTGTGTACAGATTCATAAATGCATCAAACTGCCATATTAAAAAATAAAATTATTGATTCTTACATATGTAGTAATTTGTCTATTTCAAAGGTCATGTTTGTGTGCGTGTGTGTCTGTATGTTTGTTTATGTGTGCATGATAGTGTTTTATTGATTGTTAAATTCTGCGTCATGTAATATTTGTTGAAATTTGATTTTAACTTCAGATCGAGTGCGTGGAGAAAGGCGTCTCAAAGCACCAACTAAACTTAAAAGAAATTGCTCTTCCTCATCTGGTTTGTTACTGATGGCGTCAGGAGGGGAGTCAGGAGATCCGTGCTGTGTGGTATTGGCCTGGGTTTGGGTCGAGGACTGTGTGCTCTCATCTGATGTCTGTGAGGGGACAAATCAGAAAATGTATTTTAAAAAAAAGTATATATATACACACAGATAAGTATAGCCTACTACTAAATAATAATAGTAATTCCTTCCTTTGAAAAGAATAATAACAATTGCCTTTCATTTAACGTGTCAATCGTACAATTCTTTAAACAGATATAGCAGCACTTATTACACAATTAAAACAGATGTAGCAGCACTTTAACATTGAGGTTCACGTAGTATGCTACACTACCTCTACTGGTGTGTCACCATAGACTCAAGGAGAGCCACTACACTGATATCCTCATCACAAGATGTATTCAAATTGCTAGAGGTGTCCCTGTTTGTGATGTATGGCTCCAGGAAGTTGAGGATGGACATATATTTCCACCTCCGACTGCCTCCTGCTGTCCCTGAACCTGACTTCTTTCTCTTCATTTTTCTCTCTTTTGAAAGGTCCCTCAGGTATTTCCACTTTTTACGACATTGTTCTACTGAAATTCGTATGAACAAAAAGATTTTGTGAAACAACTTAAAACAATTAGAATATTCTGATTACCAGGCGTTATAGAAATGTATCTAAAAAAATTAGCTTTGACGATTTGCACTAATGTAGATCCCACCCTCCACCGATCAGCTGTCTAGCTGACTGACGCTTACCTGATAGACCCATCGCTGATGAAATGTTCCTCCAAGCACCGTTTTTTAAATTTACATTGTGATAATCCGGGGATGTCATCTGGTAGAGACACGTATGTTCGAAAACCAGCAATATAAATTTTTCATCCATTTTGCTGCGTTTTACCCAAAGTTGAAAATTTTTAAACTCTCGGCGACCAGTAAAAAATGCAGAGTGCGTTTCGATTAATGTTGTGGGCGGAGCCTTTTTTACTAAAATGGCTATAACTCGAGAAGTACATGAGAAATTGTGTACCACATTAGGTACACATATGTATGAGATCAATTTGAGGTCACAGTAAAAAAAATCTCAATGATTACACACTAGGTGGCGCTAAAACATGAAAAAAACATAAAAAGGCCTATGACCACCTGACCATTGGTTTCGATTGACTTTGGGATGCAGTGTCTTGGTCCAAGGTGCCATGTATGTCTATGAGGAAATTGGCGTATCTCAAAAAACATGGCCGCCATCAGCCAATGAAGTTTGAGCACCTATTAAACAAGGTTAATAGAGACTAATCGGAATAAAACTCTGTGGGCATGTTCGACCCATGGCCCTAGAGGTCTGTAAGAATTTTGAAAGAAATCGGCCACTAGTTGGCGCTAACGAGTTTTACGCCCTCTGTAATCACATTATTTGATAGATCTCCTCATGTTGAACAACTTTGCCTCAAGAACCACTGCTGGCAATTGAATCGTTCATGAAATATTCGCAATTATGTTAAAACCCTACTTTTGCGAACTACTCCTAGGTTCTTCGCCCGATCGTGACCAAACCACTCTAGGACAATTCTCTGGACTCTCTAGATAAATAATTATTTAAAAAAAGTCAAACTTTTGCATTTTTCATATGGCCATAACAAGGTCATTTATGGCGCTTTTCCATTACCAGTACCAGCTCGACTCGACTCGACTCACCTCGCCTCGGCTCGCTTTTCGCTCCGTTTTCCATTGCAGATTGTACCTCCACAAAAGTACCTGGTCGTCATAGCGACGCTATGTAGCGACGCCGCAGGAAACTGTCGTGACGTAATCTTCTACGCGGCACACACCCGCTTTCAAAGGAAAGTCTGCACCTCCTCGTTTGACCACGGCCTATTCTTCCGAGTTGCCATAATATTAGTAATGGGTATATCACGAAATCTCTGGCCAAACTATTTAAAAATGGCGAGGTTATTCAGGATACTCCTTCTTGGCGCATGCATAGGGCGCGTGCAATGATGACGTAGTGAATAGTGACGATTCTCTCAGACCAATCAGCAGTCTGCCCTGTTTTCACGTAACAGTTTAGTATCGCCTCAGCTCGCTTCAGCTCGCTCAGAACCTCGCCGGAGGTGATACGAAAAAAGTACCTGGAAGCCGGTACAGGTACAACTTTTACACAGTGGAAAACCAAACAAAGGCGAGTCGAGGCGAGCTGGTACTGTGTAGTGGAAAAGCGTCATTAGAAAATGTGTGTGACAAAATACACTCAAAAGCCTATAAATCCTAAACGAAAACTCAGAACTTCACGAAAATTGGTGGGCATATGTGACATAACATGCTAAAGAAGCATGCACAATTGGAGATCGGACCATAGGTGGCGCTATAACTGTTAAAAAGCTTTAAAATCATATATTTCCTATGATAAATTGTCTTTTCCATTTATTATGTCAGTGGTTAAATGTATGCAAAATAAAACTTAATGTCTTTAGATGCTTTTGTGCTTAAAGGCCTTAACTGCTTGAACACCGATAAATGCTGCTTGCAGCTTAAAATTTTATTGCATTTTTTAGTTCTAAATTATTTTATAGGATTGAGAGACATTTATGGATGTTTTCTTTCTGATCTCATGTTTGACTTACACATGAGGAGGCAGTTATGGTGAAAGGACTGGTGAAGTATGATGTGCCACTGTTCAAACTGATCAGGACCTCCATTTGTCTGTAGGAAGAGAACACAAACACAATGGGATGGTGTGTTTAGGGTCATATTGAGTCACACTGGCTTTGAATAAATTGTGGGGGGAAAAAACTGTAAATTCAGCTATATATGAAGAGGTCTTTCCATGAATACGGTGTCATGATGATAGTTACAGCAGAAATGGGGAAGCTAAAATAGGGAAGAGTCTAGTTAGGGATTATTTGGAGGATGATTTCTGATAAAACCCACAACAAGGATGATTTCTGATGCCCACAACAGTTGAGGACATTATCGGCAGGATGAAAGCTTCCACCTGTATGCTGGATCCTTTTCCTACAGCCCTGGTGAAAACACACATCAGCTCTCGTAATACCCTAATAACCAAAGCCATTAACCATTCTTTATGCACTGGTCATGTTCCATCTGCTCTTAAAACTGCTGTCATCAAACCCCTTCTAAAAAAAACCCCCACTTCAGACCCTAAAGTTCTTGCAAACTACAGGCCTATTTCCAACCTTCCATTCCTGTCCAAAGTTCTAGAAAATGTTGTTTCTGCCCATCTTCAGGATCATCTAAATTCAAATTTCCTTTTTGAAAAATTTCAGTCCAGTTTCTGTTCCGCCCACAGTTCCGAAACTGCCCTGATCAGGGTCACAAATGACCTGTTGATGGCGGCTGACACTGGCACACCATCACTCCTCATCCTACTGGATCTATCTGCAGCTTTTGACACGGTTGATCACAATATCCTCCTTCAGCGCCTCCATCATACTATCCGACTCTCTGACACTGCTTTGAGCTGGTTCCAGTCCTACCTGTCTGGAAGAACAGAGTATGTTTCCTTGGGAGGTGTAAAGTCTCAGACGCATACAGTCACTTGCGGTGTCCCTCAAGGGTCAGTTCTCTCCCCTTGGCCACATTATCGACAGGCATGGAATACCATTTTATTGCTATGACGATGACACTCAGCTATGTATAAAAAAACAACCTCATCCCATCTACAGCTACTCTGGCAGCATTGAGCTCCTGCCTTGAGGAAATTGAGGTATGGATGAAGGCAAACTTCCTACAGCTTAATAGCTCCAAAACAGAAGCTATTTTAGTTGGTACACCACATTAGGTCCAGTCATCACCCAAAACCCACATTACCTTCTCTGGTCTAAACATTCTACTATCATCGACAGTCACTAACTTGGGTGTAAGATTTGATGCTCAACTCACATTTGACGCCCACATAAAACATCTGTGTAAGACCTCCTTCTATCACCTCAGGAACATTGCTAAACTCCATCCCACACTTGGTCTGTCAGATGCTGAAAAACTTGTCCATTCCCTGCTCTTTGGGATTCCTGGAAAAAGCCTTCAAAAACTACAAAACGTCTCAGGTTACTATTGTAACCATAGTTCCCTGAGAAACAGGGAACGAGACGATGCGTCGAACGACACGGTGGGAACGCCTCTTGCGTGATTGCGTCTGAAGCATCTATGCCAACTAGTCCAATGGAATGAGAGAATGAGCGTCACGGGCGGGTGACGTCATGAACCAGGAAAGGATAAGAGCACTTCCGCTGCTCGCCGGCATTTAGCTTCGACAGTTGCCGAAGCAAGCCGATCGCAGGGACGCAGGAAGTATGGCAGGGGGACGCATCGTCTCGTTCCCTGTTTCTCAGGGAACTATGGTTACAATAGTAACCTGAGACGTTCCCTTTATCGAAAAAGGGAACTTCGAGATGCGTCGAACGACACGGTGGGAACGAGAATACCCAACCCGCCATAATTACAAGTACCTGAGTGTCAGTCTGTTGATCTAAGCACTCAGCACCTGAGAACCTGGGGCAGCATCCAGGTCCAAACTGTAAAATCTCACGAATGTGAGCGGAGAGGACCAGCCCGCCGCATCACAAACATCTTGAAGAGATACCCCCTGCAATATGGCTTTAGAAGCCGCCATACTCCTGGTCGAGTGAGCTCGGACCACCAAAGGACAAGGCTGGCCCGAGTACTCGTATGCCAGTGAAATAGCCTCGACTATCCACTTACTGACTGTCTGTTTTGAAGCAGGAAGACCTTTCTTAGGTGATCCAAAGCAAATCAGTAATTGGTCGGACTTTCTGATTGAGGAAGTCCGCCGTACATAAGTGTCCAGTGCTCGCACTGGACACAAAAGGTGCAGTCTTTCCTGGTCCGCAGTTGCAAAAGGAGGAGGACAGAAAGCCTGCAGCACAATAGGCCTCGGAGTCAAGGTTGGAACCTTAGGGACGTATCCCTGTTTTGGATATAGGAACGCCTTGACCATCCCCGGTGCAAATTCAAGGCAGGTCGGGGAGACCGAAAGAGCCTGAAGGTCACCAACTCTCTTTAGGGACGAGATAGCTAGCAGAAAGATAGTCTTGAAAGTAAGGAACTTTTCTGAGACCGAATCTAAGGGCTCGAATGGAGCCTTAGACAGGCCTACTAGAACTACAGTCAAATCCCAAGCTGGCACCTTAGTGCGAATTGCAGGCCTCAGCCTCAAAGTGCCACGAAGGAAACGTGTAATCAGGGGGTCTCGACCCAAAGATATACCTCCCACCATGGTATGGTAAGCCGCAATGGCTGCCACGTAAACTTTTAGTGTGGAAGGACATAGACCTGACACAAAGCGCTCCTGCAGGAACTCGATTACTGTGTTGACAGAACATTTAACCGGATCCCACTGATGTCGGTGACACCATAAGGAGAAAACTCTCCATTTAAGCGCATAAAGTTTCCTCGTAGCCGGAGCTCTGGAGCTTAGGATGGTCTCAGCAGCCTCAGCTGAAAGACCACTATCTATAAGTTGGGCCCCCTCAGAGGCCAAACCCAAAGATTCCAAATGTCTGGTCGAGGGTGAAATATCGTGCCCCCGGCCTGAGACAGAAGGTCCCTCCTCAAAGGGATCTCCAATGGAGGCCCGTCTAGCAGAAGGATCAGGTCCGCAAACCAGATCCGACTTGGCCAGCGTGGTGCTACTAGCAGTAGGCTTATTCCATACCGACGGACCCTCTCCAGAACTCCTGGGAGCAGAGCAACAGGGGGAAAGGCGTACAGACGTAGCCTCGGCCACGTCTGCACCATGGCGTCCAGCCCCAGGGGGGCTGGGTGCGTCAGAGAATACCAGAGAGGACAGTGCGTCGTGTTCTGAGACGCGAACAGATCCACCTCTGCCTGACCATATGCCTCCCAGATTTTCTCCACCGCCTCGGGGTGGAGTCTCCAATCCCCTGGCCTCAGCTCCTGCCTCGACAGGATGTCTGCTCCTATATTCTGGTCCCCAGGAATATACACTGCCCTCAGAGAGAGTACCTTTCCCAGAGACCACAGGAGGATCTGGTGCGCCAGTTTGCAAAGCGGACGCAGACCCCCCTGGCGGTTCAGATAAGAGACCACTGATGTGTTGTCTGTTCGAACGAGCACATGATGGCCTCTTAGGTCCGGAAGGAAATGTCTCAACGCATTGAAGACGGCCATCATCTCCAGGCAATTTATGTGCCAAGAAAGATGATGGCTTTTCCACAGACCCTGAACCGAGCGGCCTTCCATTACCGCTCCCCAGCCGGTGAGAGAAGCATCTGTCGAGATCACTACTCGATGGCAAAGAGCTCCCAACACCGGACCCTGGGTTAAGAACCAGAATTTACATATAACTAAGGCACGAAAGCATCGCCGCATGCCTTGATATGCAAAGTGGGTTTCCCCTCGGGGAGAACCTTCTGGTCCTGAGCCAGCACTGTAAGGTCTCATGTACAGCATGCCAAAAGGAATTCCGTTGGACGCTGCTGCCAGTAGACCCAACAGTCTCTCGAACTGTTTTACAGTGCGTGACTGGCCTAGCCTCAGCTCTTCTGTGGCTGTTAGGATAATAAATCCCATACCACACCAAGGAAAGTGGTTCTCTGTACTGGAGAAAGTACACTCTTCTTGGCATTGAGCCTCAACCCCAACATCTCTATATGAGCGAGAACGACACCTCAGTGCCGAACCGCCAACTGCTCTGATTCCGCTAGAATCAGCCAGTCGATATAATTCAGAATGCGTATGCCCTGAAGCCTGAGAGGGGCTAAAGCTGCATCCATGCATTTCGTGAACGTGCGGGGTGACAAAGCTAGGCCGAAAGGAAGAACCCGATATTGGTATTCTTTGCCCCTGAAAGAAAACCTCAGGAACTTCCTGTGCTGAGGGAGGATGGAGATATGGAAGTATGCATCCTTTAGATCTATCGTGACGAACCAGTCCTCGGATCTGATTTGGGTCACGATCTGTTTGAGGGTCAGCTAACTTGAACTTTAGTTTCTGAACTGACCGAATAAACAGGCGAAGATCTAAAAGGGACGCAACCCTCCATCCTTTTTTGGAACAATGAAATAATGGCTGTAAAAACCCGACTCTCTGACGGGTGAGTACACTTGTTCTATAGCTTCTTTGCTAACAGGGCCTTTACTTCTTGTCCCATTACCAGAGCCTGCTCGGGATGCACCACTGTGGGCAGCACCCCGCTGTAATGAGGAGGACGAGAGCCAAACTGGATTCTGTATCCCTTCTCTACAAACTGCAGGACCCAATGAGAAATAATCGGCAGAAGCATCCACGCTGCCAGAAAATTTACTAAGGGAACCAGCCCCTCGAGGCTGGTCTCTGGTGTTACTGAGGGAGCCAAATCTGGAGCCTGAAACATAATGGCAGGAACTACCTGACCTGACTACTCAAAAGCCCCCCTCAGAGGGCGCGAAACCAATGCTGTACCGCAGCATAGCATCAGCGACTCGCTGGAGACCGCTGCGCCCTGAAGCACCGGAGGTGGCAGGGTTGGCAGGAGGGTCTCGTGAGGACCCCGAAGTGGAACGGGCACCGTGAAATGAGGTGTACACCACTCTACTTCGGTCAGGGCTGTCCTCACAGGCCTGACGCCTAAACGTCAAGACCCTTGAACCGAAATTTTCTTCGCCTGAAGAACGGTCCTCAGATCCGGCTTAGGCTTAGACGACTTCGGTTGAGAGGGTTGCGTCTGTCTCCAGTATCTACATGGAGGAACACGAGACGCAGCACTCTCTTTCTGTGCACATAATATGATGAACTCGACGGCTGGGGCTGCTCACGCCCAGCAGCCCCAGGGGGGCTGGACACAGCGAGGGAGAAACCTTATTATATATATTTTTTTATATATATATATCTTGTATCACCTAACAACGACCGCATGGAATGCGTCGCCGAAGAGACCCGAAGGCTCAAATTTCGCTATATCCAGAACCCCAGCAGATCGGCCTGATAAGCCTGGAGCATTATAATATAGATTTCTATAAACATTCTCCAGCTGACCTGCTGCCGTATAAGCTTTACCCATAAAACCAAAGTAGTTCTGCTTAAACCTACGCGCTGCCTCGGCAAACGCGAGATCCCAGCCACAGAATCTTATTTTTGCAAAATACACTCGAAATCTAAGCGGTGCCTCGGCAAACGCGAGATCCGAGCTAGATTCTGATTACAACATTAAACCTACACGCTGCCTCGGCAAACGCGAGATTCTTTAGTATAGGCTTATGAGCAAAGCAGAGGCTTAAATGATACTGGACCAGGTGAAAAAATAGCATTTTCCTATTTTTATTTCTGTTCAGCCTGGGGCATCATATCATAACCGTAATCTTTCAACCCTCTAATCTTGAATAAACATTTAACACGAGGGCTGAAAGTAGTGATAAATACGGTTTATTCCATAATTTAAATATTCAGTGTGTAAATCAGGGAAAAAATGGAAGCCTAGTGGTGGAGATAATGTGATAGAAATAAGAAAACCTCGTCAAGTTTCTTAGGACGAGCGTTCCTTTTTCTTAGCTGGCCATTAAATATTTAATTTACTAACAGCACGGGACAAAACCTCCACCAGTTCATCATATACTGGAAAAATAGATGGCGAATCTAATTCAACAGTGTGTGTGCTTGCTTTCACTTTCAATATTCTCAAACACAAACCTCCTCGGAGGAAGAATATGAAGGAAAAAAGGGGCTCTCTCTCCCCGAGCGGAAGAAACCGCAGAGCGTGCTTCCAACACCGGGGAGATAGAGCTGGATCTTCCGGGCAAGGAAGAAGAAAAGGCCCTCGGACCGTTCTCCCACCCCTCCAAAAGATCCTTTTGCGATCCCCAGGAATGCATTCTCCGCGCCGCCTCGGCAAACGCGGGTCCTGCATCCCGTGAGAATCGCGAGCCTGCCACTATCATAGTGACAGGCGAGAGCAGAGCATGCAAATCTGGTAGTTTCACTTTCACAATGTTAGCACTCAGCATGCTCTTACTCTCAAACAAAATGACACAAAGCTGTGTGTGTCCCCACCCGTTTAAATAAACGCGGGCAGGGAGGAACACACTGTTTGTACATTTGTTTCGCCATAACGTTTCCGAAAATATTGTAACAGACAACAATAAATAGACAGAGACAGTTTGACACAGATCGCTTGCTGAGGCAACAGAAGCTAAATGCCGGCGAGCAGCGGAAGTGCTCTTATCCTTTCCTGGTTCATGACGTCACCCGCCCGTGACGCTCATTCTCTCATTCCATTGGACTAGTTGGCATAGATGCTTCAGACGCAATCACGCAAGAGGCGTTCCCACCGTGTCGTTCGACGCATCTCGAAGTTCCCTTTTTCGATAAAGGGAACATTCAGAACAGTGCTGCAAGGATCCTAATGAGGATAAGAAAATATGACCATATCACTGCCATCCTTCACTCTCTCCACTGGCTTCCTGTCTCATACAGGATTAACTATAAAATCATCCTACTTACCCATCAATGCATCCACGGCAATGCACCCCCCTACTTAAAGGAACTACTCACAAAACAAAACCATTCATGCAAACACCGCTCTGGAAACAAAGCCCTTCTTCAACCACCCAGAACTTAGCTCCGCACTATGGGGGATCGAGCCTTCTGCTCAGTCGCACCGCGTCTTTGGAATTCCCTTCCAGAAAATCTAAGGGCTCCTCAAGACATAGACTCTTTTAAAGAGCCCCTATCATGGTATTTTAAAGTTTCCTAATGTTGTTGTAGAGTCTCCTACAACATGTTTACATGCATAAAATGAAGAAAAAAAACTGTTTAATTTCCTCACAATATACATTTGCACATCATCACATATTCAATGATTCTCAAACGACTCGTCAAATGAATCAATCTGTCTAAATCCCTCCTTTCCGCGAGTTTATCTGCTCTGATTGACCAGACAGCGCAGTCTGTTGTGATTGGCCTACCGTGTACAGCGCGTCCAGAGCCTGAGCGCGTCAAGAACAAAATCGCCCATTGCAACGACAGCTTTGCGTGTCCTGAGGCTTCCTTCACCGTAAACTAAACACAGTAACGAACAATGACGTCGATTTTACCATATCAATGCGAGCGGGAGTGCGATGAAGAAATATTACAAGAACTAGTTATTAAACCTCCATCGCAAGGACGACTCGATAATAGTGGCCCACAGCTGATCAGCAGAAGTATTTCAGTAAGACAGTGATAATGTGAGTTAGCCAGTTAGCAGGAGACCTACTGTACACAATATAAAACTCAAAACTAAGTATTTTGAACACCGTCTCTTTTAAGAGCAAGCGGTTTGTGAATCCTGGGATTCACAGCAGGGAACACAGCAAAAGTTTAGGATTATACTGAGTGATATCTTGGTAAAGATTAATTTTAACTACTGATTCTTCACATGCTCATCCTTGAGGAGTGAAAAATAACTGGCTTTACCTTCACATTATGCACAGCGCTGTCTTCTCGCCGTCTTCTCTTTAAGTTTCCCTGTGAGTGCACGCGCAATAACTGGGCGCTGCCAATATGCTAATGTTTCGTATCTACGTCACTACGAAACGACTAATGACTCGTTTCAAAAACAATTCATTTCACAGACTCTGAGTCGACTCACTTTTGAAAGACAATAACTTTATATACTAGGGGTGGGGGAAAAATCGATCCATCGATGCATCGCGATTCTCTCTCCAATGATTCTGGATCGATTCTGAGAATTTCAGAATCGATTCTGAGCTTAGTTTTTAACCGGATGTGCGATAACGCTGAGTTTGCTTTAGAAACACCCATATTCTGCTTGCTTCCAATTCCTCACACACATACACCACTCGAACCTTCCGTAGAATAATCTTTCATAAAGTTCGGAAAGGTTGAAGCGAATTACAAGGACATTCACAGGCTTCATTGCACGCGCTGTGAGAGACGCGCACTTTGTTTGATGATACACTTGAAGTGTGCTGTCTCGCCCGTCGGTATTTTCCTTACAAATGCTCTACGAAGTCATCATTTATGTGGTTTGGAATGCAGTGGACTTATATATTTAAAATATGAACCTCACTAACAGAAGGCTGGTTTTTAATTTCAAATTCTCACGCGCGCTTTGTTTGTGAGACTGCTCGCGCATGCGGCTGTGCGTCTTCGTGGTTTAATGTAAGTGTGCAAAATTAACGTAAACACAGCCAGTTATGTTTTAACCCTCTGGGGTTGTTCGGCCCAAATGGACCCGAAGCAATCAAATAAAAAAATGTTAAAAATCACAGCTTCTTCGGAATGGTCCGAAATTTGGTGACTTTGTTGGTATTTGGTATATGAACACCCAAAACAATTGGGGACATGATGTGAACAGTCTAAGTGGTTGTAAAAAAAATAGTCACACTTGGGGTGTTCGGGTCCAAATGGACCCCCATAGGAAATGAATGGGAAATTGGCAAAAATGTGAAAAAACTGTGTTTTTTGGTCCTTACAATCTACAAAACAGCCAGGATGCAGAAAAAAAGCACACAACAGTGAAGGGGTGAATCTCTTAAAACAATGGGTGACAAAATTCTTTCCATTTGTTCTCTTTATAATGCAATGTTCAGGTTTGACTGTATTATAAGTAAAACTGCCACTTCAAATTACCATTTAAAAATACCAAAAAAAAAAAAAAAAAAAAAAAACATTTTTAAAAAATTTAAAAAAATGACAAAAATAGTCTTTGACAATCTGTTATTATATATTTAAATCAACAACCTGAAAAAAATTAAACAATATGTGAAAAAATCACTAGAGTGTTTGTACCATAGGTTTCTACAGAGAGCTGTAAATCCACTAGTGATAAAAATGTGCTATTGCGTGATAAAAATGCTCAGAGTGTCCACCAGATGGCATCTATATTTTTTTAAAAATTGCTTTCATGAGGCCTAGGCTTCACTCTAAAATGTAATACAGCTTTGATAAAAAAAAATTAAAAAAAAATAAAAATAAAAAAAATCTATTATATTCAATGGGAAAAAATGGGTCATAATTATTGCATAAATATTAATTATAAATCATAAAATATCTCAAAACACCAAAAAAGAAAATAATTTTTTTTATAAAAAACAAGTAAAAAAAAAATTATGATTTTTTATTTTTTAAATATGAATCCTGCCCTTTGGGTCCATTTGGACCCGAACACCCCAAGTGTGACTGTGAAACGAACAACCCCAGAGGGTTAAGGGATTAAACGGACAGGACAAACCACATTACTTATTATATTTCAAAAGAGATGCGTGCGTGAATGCAGCTTAAAAGATCTCTCGCAGTCTTTGTCGTCATAGTAAAAAACAACAGTAAAGATGAAGAAAAATCACTCGCAGTTCTTGAATGGAAAATGTTCAGATAATCTATAGGCTACTGAAATCACTTTTTGTTTGTTGTTTGTTATGTTTCTATGCTCCTCTTTATTATTTGCTACTTGCTTGTAGGTTTTGAAGTTATAGCTATTAGTTTAAAATTCTTAACATGCAACTGTTTTATTAAAAAAAAAAATTTATTTGTAATAAAAAAAGGAACTTAATTACTTATGTAAACTAATGAATTAATAAGGAGGGGAGGAAAGTAGATAAATAATCGTTCTGGAATCGGATCGTGACTCCCAGAATCGGAATCGGATCGGATCGTGAGGTGACCAAAGATTCCCACCCCTATTATATACGGTGCACTTTCAGTTATAAAACTTTTCAGGATGTTTTCATTCACTTAGAGCTATATTACACACTACATGAACAGTCATTTTCAAAAATCTATGGTAGGGGCCCTTTAAGAAAGGACTAAAAACCTTACTTTTTAAACAAGCATTTTCTACTTTTTGCTAACTTTTTATTTTTTCTTCCCGGTTTTAACTTTGTTTATACTCTGTAGAATTTAAGGATTGTTTTTAACTATGAAAAGTGCTTTACAAATAAAATATATTATTATTATTATTATTATTATTATTAAAAACAAGTGTAAAAATAGGCAGTGTTGGATCGGTTTTAAGCAAAAAGGGAAGAAAAGTAAAAATCTATACCGAAACTAAACAAAGATACTTATTGTTAACTCAATAACTACAACAGTTATCAGACAATAGATCTGATAAAAAAGTATCTTTGTTTAGTTTCGGTATAGATTTTTACTTTTCTTCCCGGTTTTAACTTTGTTTATACTCTGTAGAATTTAAGGATTGTTTTTAACTATGAAAAGTGCTTTACAAATAAAATATATTATTATTATTATTATTATTATTATTAAAAACAAGTGTAAAAATAGGCAGTGTTGGATCGGTTTTAAGCAAAAAGGGAAGAAAAGTAAAAATCTATACCGAAACTAAACAAAGATACTTATTGTTAACTCAATAACTACAACAGTTATCAGACAATAGATTTTTTATTGCTTATTTATCACATAACACAGCTGCTCTACCTCTTATAGAACGCCAGACTGAACAACTCCAGAAAAAACTCCGCTAACCCATAAAAGGTGCTCTTCACACATGCGCAGTAAAAGAAACATAACTTAACAATCTCCCTTTTTTTCTTAAAAAAAAACTGTTCAAGTTTAGAACATAAGCATAACAGGTTAACGTAAGTACCTCAGTTTAAATGACTAGACATTGACAAAACATAAGCAAATCCATTCAGTGCTTAAGATAGCAAACACCTGTGCTGAGGGCTTTCAGAAGGCCAAGTGCAGATGCACCCTTTTTTGTCAAGCAGTTAGCTAGCTGCTCTTTAGTGGCTGACCACAAGATCTGCTGAATAGTTCCAGAGTGTATAAGCTCCTTCATACTGCTGATTTCTAGGCGCAGTCTTTTTTCGGTTACAGATTTTGTGGATTTGAGAGCATCAAGAAGAGAATGATTGTCTATTACACCAACGCATTCTCATCCTTTGGCGTCATATAGGTGACGCCATATGACATTTTGTCGAAATACTACGCACATGGCACCCTTTAGCGTCAATATAACACACACTGTTATGGGTAGGTTTAGGTCTGGGGTAGGGTCTGCGTCTCATATTGACGCTAAAGGATGCCAGTCACCTGTATGACACCTTGGGTTCTGCGTCTCATATTGACGCTAAAGGATGCCAGTCACCTGTATGACACCTTGGGTTCTGCGTCTCATATTGACGCTAAAGGCTGCCATGTGCGTAGTATTTCGACGAAATGTCATATAGCGTCACCCATATGACGCCAAAGGATGAGAACGGGCTGATTACACACACAATAGGCACATTGATGATTGAGTAGCCACCAGTGGTAATCTCAGAGTATAGTGTAGCGAGGAAAACTGCACTGTCAACTCCATCTGCAAGTGCCAAAGTCTCTCCCGCTAAGGTACTCCGTACAACTCTTCTGATCCGTTTTGACTGCCAAGATATAGGTGAAAATTTTCCATTTTCCCCCATAAGCATGATGAAATGACCACCATGTGTGCCATCGTCCGGAAGATTTCCCATTGAGGAATCACTGTACACCACCAATTTAACAGAACTGTTTTCCCCTAAGTACTGGAACCTCAAGATGACCTCTTCTGATTTCAGTTTTCTGATAAGTTTATTTGCACAATGCAGGGTCTGAACAGTAGCATGCTTTGTGTTAGATGCCAACATGGATATGTCATATATAATGTCAGGTCGGCTATGCCTGGCAACCCATAATATGTGTCCAATCTTTGATTTTAGCATGTCCATCTCAACATCTGTCAATGACGTCTCATGTTGTATTGCTCTGGTGGGATCCACTGGGATGGATTGCAGATTTTTTATGTACGTTCCTTGTTGTACTTGTATTTCATCGTCCTTAGAATGTACTTCTATTCCAATGTAGCCGAAACTATCATGTTCTTCCCGTCCGACTTGAAAGGCAGCTTTCAACTGAGGAATGATATTTATGGAGAATGCATCTGTACCACCCCAAATAAAGTCATCCACATGTGACGCAAGAATCCCCATCATCTTGCAGGAATCATCCACCCAGTAGAATACTGCTGGATCTACCTTTGACACGGTAGCTCCCAATTGTTGCATGGTGTCTTTTACTCTATTATACCAGAATAAAGAAGCATCTGTTAGGCCATAAACACATTTTTTCAACTTCCATGTGGTTCCTTTGTTCTGCACTTCTTGTGGTGGGCGAATGTAAATATCTCTGGTTAACTCTTTACCTTGTTAAAAGGCTGCTTTAATGTCCATGGAGTTTAGCTGCCATTTATTTTGACATATTACTGCCATGATCATTTTAAGAGACTCTGAGGCATATGTAGGTGAGTCTTTGGGAAGGTCTTGAGTGTTCATTTCTTCAAAGCCTCTCGCCACTAGTCTGGCCTTAAGGGAGATGTACCTCGTGGAGATGCACTTCTGGCCTTCATCTTTCAGTTCTTCAAAGATGTTATTTCTCTTCCAGGTGCTGAGTTCTGTACTTTTTTCATACATGAAGAGATCATCATGTACTATCAATATATCTTCTTCATTGTAGTCAGTGCTCAACTTAGCATGTTCGGATGGAATCACCTGAACATTGTCCATTTGTCCTAGATTGACTGATGCAGGTGTGCCAGCAGTTTCCTCAGGCTCACTGAATTGCAAATTGTACCAGTTTGTGCGTTTTCTGGTTGCCTTTCCTGCTCGGCCGAGGATATTTCCAGTATGGATTTGTCCACTTTGATTATCTGTGTATTTAAATATTTGATATTTTTTCAGGCTTAGACCTTCGCAGTTCGTGGATGAGCAGGTTTGTGGCGTGTGGGATTGATAAAGTCTATCACCTCCAGGTAGCACTGATGCAGAAGGTTCACTGACATCTTCTGCATTAAGGGGTTCATCATTTTCTGGTGTAATTTCCTCATTTTCACTTTCAGTGTCATTAACACTTTAGGCGGCAGAGGATTTTGCCTAAAACGTTCGATTTTGACATCTTAATTTCAAAAGGCTATATCTTATAAGTGATAAAAGATAGAGACTTTCTGTAAATTAGAGAAATATTAAGGATGACCCAAAGTTTATGTAGGGATAACGTTTTCCCATCTAATTTGCATATTATGACGTCATATGGTGGCGGCCATCTTGGATTATAGACTTTTCATGAAAAGTCACATGTTTAAATGATAAAAATGCAGCACTTCTTTCCCCCCAAAATGTCCCTCACCTTCTGTATGCTATATTGCACAATACTGAATGCTCAGGTAAATAGTAAGTAGTAAACAAACTGTGTCATTACTAATAAATGGTAGAAACAAACCGAATGCATGTAGCGGTTGGCCTTTTGCTGTAGAGATTTTCCATTTACTACATACAGTAGGCACTCTGATTCCATGTATGGGGCACATATATATTATTCATATGACACACAAACACATGTAGACAGTACCTGTTTAGTTCATAATAGCCCCTCTGCCCCTTGTCACACCGCCTCTGCTCCTGCTACGAGCAGCGCGGCCAGATCTGCCTCGTGCACGCGCCGAGTGTGCACAGCTCGGACTACTGTAATAAAATTTATAAAATGTTCACATTATTACCGTTTTATGGTATTTTTGATCAAATAAATGCAGCCTCGTAGAGCATAAGAGACTTCTTTGAAAAACATTACAAAATCTTACCGTCCCCAAACTTTGAATGGTAGTAGAACTACTTGTTCGAAAGAATTGTCTGAATCTAGATTAGCTTATTAGCGAATTATGATTGGTTTGTAGCTTGGCAAGTAGCTTCCAAGCACTAGTGAAAAATCCAATGTGACCTATCCAGATATGAAAACATCACACTTTGATTCAAAAATAAATAAACCAATTCAGTACAACATTGCCTTTCATTTTGAAAAGAATAACCATCTTTTAATCATCTAGCAGAGTGAGAGTAGGAGCTCCTGTGGAGGCAGTGCTGCCATGTTAACAGCTGCATCTCCCACCCCCTACACAGATGGAACTAAAATGGCGGCCTGACAGATTAGATTGATTATTGATGAAGCACGTCCCACCACTCGCGCTGCAGGCAGGTGTCAGGTCTTTCCCTCAGTTATTTTTCTCACTCCGCTGTTGTTGTGAAAACGCAGGTGAGGACATGCTTCTGCCAGACAAAAGTTCCTCGCCCCCTCCAGCCAATGAGTCGAAGGGACGGGGCCGGCCAGTTTGACGAACCAACAGCTGTCGCTGCAGATGAGACCCTGATATCTGGCGCTACGTCACTAAACCACAAAGACCCTTTGAATCCCAAAATGCCTCCAAAAAGACACTATCTGATATTCCCTAGTGGTCTGTTCCATGAAGGATATACAGTATGTCTGCAAACATGATATAAATGGCATTAACAACTGGTTTCCTAGGTTGCTAGAAATTGGCAGTTTTTTCAATACAAACTGGACAGATGGGTAGAAAGAGAGTGGAAGAAAAAGACAGAAATTTCTAGTGCTCAGACATGATGCAGGTGTTATGTAGTTGCCTATTGTTAATGCATCGTGAATTATTTAAATGGGAGCATGGAAAAGGGAATCAGTGCATCATTCTGTCGCACATCCTCTTAAAGCCCTCTACCAGATGTGTTTACTAGCCGTTCATAGCAGCAAACTACTTAATAGGTCACAATTGCCAGCCAAGAGTTAATTAAGTATGCATGATAGGTCGTAACAGTCTGTTCAAGTGGGGTTTGAAATTATGCAAGATACATTTAATTGAGTTCAATACATGCTTTTTGTACATTTGGAGATCTTAATGACACTTGCTGCTTTATGAAACATAAATACTTACTGTCCCACTGAATACAGCACTGGAGAAGGACACATGACATAGTTATCCATCAGCTTGCTTGGCTTTTCCTCTGCAAAATGAATAGAAAGTTGATTTTGTTATGTTCCGTTGCCAAACTAGGTTTTTTCATCCCACTTGAAAATGATTAATTTGCCGCATCACTGCTGAAGGAACCCAGAATGTACCGTTTATGTATTTCCTGTCTGGTTCCAATAGACCAATTTTCAGTTGGTAAACATGGTGACGTTTTTCTGTGGGCGGAGCTTAGGTGGAGGCAGAACGATCCCTCTGGTCGCTTTCCTAACGTAAAGTCTGCACGTTTTGTTAACTTGTTTTTTAACAATGACTGGAGAAAATCCGATTTTATCTTAATGTGCAAGGTCACTCACTATCCAGGACCACGATTGTTATTTGCACAAGTTAATTTTAACGGACGGAAACAGATTGGCCGACCCGTACACTCATTGAGGATCTGACAGGATTAACGTTAACGCTACCTCCGGTTGAGTGGCCTGACTTCTACATCTACCTGATAGAGAAACGGAGGGCATATAAATCTTTAGATGCCTATAACTATGTGCTGAATTGTCATGTACAAGACTTGTGTGGTACGATCCGAAGTTCTGCCTAGCCAGCGCCATGAAGACGACAATGTAAACAGTGACATTACAGTGCAATTTTAATGAGGTGAATATTTTCTAGAAATAAAAAATTGCAGATAAAGCATATACATTTTTCATTGATTCTTGCACCCAACAACACAACAAGATGACATTTAATAATAAGAAGAATAATTTAAGATCCTTATTTTGTAGCCGAATCTGTGCTGGTTTGTATTTGCCGCCTCCAGTTTTCCCTTTGTTCTGCCACCAGCTAGCGCCGTGACGTAACTGTGACGTCGGCTGGAAATTGGTCTATAGCAGTGAGGAAACATGTGGATCCCATGTGGGGATCTGTAGTCTAATTGTTTTGCACTCATAAAGGAAACACCATTCTGTGTCGGATGGGGACAGTACTAATGTGCAGAGTATAGTGACCCTATAGCATATCACTGCTCATGAAAAAACATATATATGACTGTTATACACATTTAAAGGAACAGTTCAACTTCACACACACACATAATGATGATCATTTTCTTACCCTAGTGTCATTCCAAACCTGTATGACTTTCTTTATTCTGTGAAACACAAATGAAGATGTATTGAAAAATGTCTCGACACAATGAAAGTCAGTGGTCTCAAATATAGTGTTGTGGCTTTCACTGTATGGACAACAAATAAAGCAAAGAAACATTTTTTTAAAACATCTTCATTTGTGTTTCATAGAATAAAGAAAGTCATACAGGTTTGGAACGACATGAGGATGAGTAAATGACAGAATTTTTCAATTTTGGGGTGAACTATCCCTTTGAGAAAATTTAGCACGGAAATATTCTTGCTTTAGATGAAAGTTTCTAAATGTTTTTGATATATAATATAAAATTATAATATTTTAACAGAAACTGGGAGTGTCAATAATTTTGTCTTTCCATCATAAACAGGGCATTTTAGTTGTTAGATTGTTTTAATGTGTTAATAATAGCAATTATATTCATATTAATTTAAATAATTTGATGTCATCCTGCAGCTCTTTTGGAAGTTTGCTGAGGTCCCCAGTGGACCGGACCCCTGGTTAAGAACCACTGCTTTAAATTTGTTGGTCTAGCTGAGTATCTTATTCCGTCTTTAGTAACCTAAAGTGACAGTTAAGCCACAAAACGTCTTGCAACTTGGGTGCATTGCATCCTAGGTGTGACCAGTTCCTGTATGATACAACTGACTCTCACAGACACAACATCTCTCTTTTATCATTTGGCTTTATCTATGGAATATCAAATCAAGCTTGAGGGTAAGACTGAGGGCAAAATATGTGGTATTATCATACTTACTGTAATTAACTCCATCCACTATGAAACTGCAGACAACTCCTTCTGTTTGTCTCCCCAGTGTGAACCCGTTCCCTCTTAAAACAATGTCAAAGGACTCTGTGGTATGTAAACCAGATGAGGACATAATGAGAAGCACTCCTGGGCGTTCACTCAAATCAACGAAAACGTACACACACAAAGGCAATTTCATCCACCCTGATAGCTGTAAAAGCCCTTGAAATGCTTACAGTTCACGCAGACGCTGGACGGCTCCACTGTTAGGATCTCTGTGCATGATTGCTTGAGGATCTGAATGATAAAATTTTTTTTTATTCAAATCAGTACTTGTCACTGCTGAATCACTATATCAGCTATCACAGTGTCCGGGTCTTTAGCATTCATGCCGGAGATGTTGATTTTGCTATGCCAAATCAAGCTCAATGAGACGAGCATCACATGCAGTGCGGTGTGGGATAGACCCGTGTCAGCCATTATGGGGAAATTATGCGGTGCCATTTTCCCTCTTCAGCTCTATTAGAGACCGCAGGCTGACATTATCATATAAACAGGCCTGTGAGAGGACACCATCGCCTCTACCATCATCCATATAAATCATAGATATGGTCCTCCGAATCACCTGCAATGGAGATGAGCTGCACTAAGAACTTAAGTGATAGTCTTTCTGCTTGAGAGTGTTTGACTAAATTGATATTTCTTTTAGTGCAACTTTACATCTATCTATGATTTCGAATTACACAAAACATCAACACGAAAAGTGAGTTATGTTGTTTTACACACTGTTACAACTGAATCACATCTGACTATTGCACTGCTGCACATTCATTAAAGTTTGAGGCTGGTAAACAAAGTTCCACACTCTGGTAAAACCCGCAGATAAAAGTAAAAAGAAAAAGAAAACGAAATTCACCATGTAAATTCAAGACAGCAAATAACTAAAAAAATAAGTTACGCCGTTTATGATGCATATAGAATATAGAAAACTCAAATTATGAGCAATTTGTACGTTTGTTACACGTTTGTAAATATGGTTTTACAAATTACTTTTTTACTACTCCACTAGATTTAGTCATCTTGTTGAGATGACACTGTTCACATTTCTTTGTTTGTTGGTCTGTGTTTTGTTTTAGGTGAAGCCAAAACGATGTACGTTCATGCTATTCCACACATGGGAAAACGAATCGGTTACCTAACGTAACCTCGGTTCTCTCTAGATGAGGGAACGAGTATTGCGTAAGCTAGCTTACGCTACGGGAAAGATTCATCTTTTCTGAGATATTGAAGCCAAAAAATTATCCTTAATTTTTTATCCATTGTCAACGCAGTGCAGCAACTGCTGCAGCCTATAGACGAACTTGTGTGAACTCGCGTCCAATGAGAGGCGCCCGCATTCATCATTGCATCATAGCCCGCCAGAATGGGCATGGCCAGAGTGTTCATAAGCGAAGTTCGTAGGCTGAATCCTTGGTTCCCTTTCGTCCTGGGAACTCCGACGTGTCGTCGGGGGAGTTCCCTGACAAATTGGGATCACGCTAGGGAGCCAATTGTCTTCGAGAAAATTAAAAACGAGCCAATGGAGATTGGCATGCAAGATTTGCATTCCGTGACCCGCCTACCAGCGTGGGTATAAAGGGCGGAAGTAAACATTGCGCAATGCTTTTTGCTTCGGAGCCGTTCAGTGTCTCTTTGAGCTGCTGTGTCTTCCGAGGAAGTTATATTTAACTACGAGTCGTCTTTGGAAGGGAAGAGAAGATCCTCTGTTGCTGGAATTACGGCATTTCAAGCGACCATCGCTTCCCGCGGCTGGCCGTTCCTCTTAAAACAAGAGCTGTTTTAATGGCTGGTATTTGGTGGTGAGTGCAGCACTCGGGCTTGCAGTTTCCCCGTGTGTCTGCCGCGGTGGTCCCTTTGTGCCTCGGCACGCTAAAGAGTATTTTTTCTTCCTTCTAAAAGAGCAACACGGGTGTTTCGCGTCCTTTTCAGGATGTCGTTTCACCCGTGCCTTTCTGGATGCGGTCGACTTCTCCCTCAGGAGGATGGTCATGGACACTGCCTCTCGTGTTTGGGCTTAAAGCACGCTGAGGCAGCGTTTGTGAACGAGTCATGTTCTCATTGCGGGAATATGACTCTGGCGATGCTGCGTTCGAGATTGAGATCCCTGAAACATGGGGGAGTCCCTTCAGAAAATCCCCGATCTAGTTCATCTGCCGGTTCAGTTCGGCAGACGGCTACTTCGGTGATTCCTGTTGGTGAGCAGATGAGGGTTACCGTGCAGAATGTCCCGTCTGGTGAGAGATCCTCACGGGCTTCTCACGCCTCTAGTAGCTCGTTGCCATCGGGTGTCTCGGGGGAGCTTTCGGCGCTGCCTCGTGCGGATCCGTTTGTCTCCTTTGGGGCACCGCCTGAGGATCAGATGTCGATAGCGGCATCGGTGGAGGAGCGGACATCTTCTGGTGATGACTCAGCGGGTCTACCCCCTTCGGGTGTGGTGGCTGCGGCTGAGTCGGATCCGGAAATGGCCGCTATGCTCGAAAGGGCAGCTGCGAATGTCGGGCTCGTCTGGAACCCTCCACCGGGTCCCGAACCTTCGCGGCTGGATGATTGGTGTCTCGGAGCGGGCCATTCTGTTGCCCCGCGACCCGCTCCAGTGCCATTCTTCCCTGAAGTGCATGAGGAGCTGAGGAAGTCTTGGCTGGCTCCTCTTGCGACCAGACGTAGACAACCTCGCTCCTCCCTCCTCACCACCCTCGATTGCGGGGCGGCGCACGGGTACGAGGGAATCCCCCCAGTGGAGCGGTCGGTTGCGATGCAGTTGTGTCCGAAGACCGCTTCCTCCTGGCGGGGTGCCCCTTCACTCCCCTCCCGCACCTGTAGGTTTTCCTCTGGTCTGACAAGGGATGCCTACATGGCCTGTGGAGACGCCGCTTCCGCCCTGCATGCCATGGCGCTGCTCCAAGTCCATCAGGCTAAAGCACTCCATGACTTGCAGGCGGGTGGTCCTGACCCAGCTCTGCTGCAGGAGCTGCGTGCGGCAACAGACCTCGCCCTCTGGGCGACGAAAGTCACCGCACGTTCGCTGGGTCGGGCGATGTCCACCTTGGTGGTCCAGGAGCGCCACCTGTGGCTTACCCTTGCGGATATGCGCGAAGGCGAGAAGAACAAGCTTCTCAACTTCCCCATATCCCAAGGCGGCCTCTTCGGCGACGCGGTGCAGAGCTTCGCCCAAGAGTTCTCCGCCGCCCAGAAGCAGTCAGAGGCAATACGGCATGTCCTGCACAGGAAACGGGCTGCTGGTGGCCCGTCTACTGTCGCCGTAGCGCCTCCGGCTGCTTCCCGTCGCCGAGGGCGTCCTCCGCCGCCGGCTCCTCCTCCAGGGCAGCAGTCCAACCCTGGGGGGCGGAAGTCTGGTCGCAAGAGGGCGCCCCCGCCCGCTCAGACGCCCCCGGCCCCTTCCCGTAAGAAGAAGGGAGGGAAGCGCTCCTGAGACGGGCGACCTGAAGGAGGTTCGGTTTGTTGCTCTACAGGAGGGTGCCTCTGCACACCTCCTTCCCCCAGGGGAGGGCCGGGCAGAGAATTTTGTGTTTCCTCTTCTTTCTGTTCCCAAATTCCCAATAAAAGAGCAATTTCTACCTTCCCCTTCAGGTCATCTTCGGTCGAGACTGGTGGGCACACAGTCTCCTCCTTCCAAGAGGGTCAGAACCGCAGTGGACCCTGTCTTCGAACAGCGTCGCTCCCGTTCCCCTCTTCCCGGCCTGCAGGTAGCAGCGACGCATCCTCAGGTACGTCGTTCCGGTCTGTGGCCGGGCCCAGAGGGTCAGAGGCCAGTTTACGAGGAGGCAGGGCCTCGTTCCTCGTCTCTCCCCCTCCCCTCGCCTCGGGGCAGCCCGCAGCTGAAAGCCTACGGGCCTTCCCTGCCGTCTGCCTCCCGGGGGAAGCAGGTTCGTGTCGAACTAAACCGCACCCAGACCCCGATCTCGGTGGCTACATAGCCACCGCAGCTGGGTCCCTGTCTTCCTCCTCGCTGCCCCTCCGCGGGCACGCCAGTGGTTCGGGTAGGGCTGTTGAGTCGGTATCTGGAAGCCTGGCTAACGCTTCCGCGCCCGTCCCGATGGCTCGTCCGCACCATTCGGTTCGGCTATACAATTCAGTTTGCTCGCCGGCCTCCCAGGTTCAGAGGCGTCCACTTCACCCGTGTGCGGTCACTGGACGCTTCTGTCTTGCGGAAAGAGATCGATGTCCTGTTGGCGAAGGACGCGATCGAGCCGGTCCCTCCTGCCGAGATGAGGTCTGGGTTTTACAGCCCCTACTTCATTGTGCCCAAGAAAAGCGGTGGGTTACGGCCAATCCTGGACCTGCGAGTTTTGAATCGGGCCCTGCACAAACTCCCGTTCAAAATGCTTACGCAGAAGCGCATTTTCGAATGCATACCCCCCCAGGATTAGTTTGCAGCGATCGACCTGAAGGACGCCTACTTTCACATCTCGATTCTTCCTCACCACAGACCGTTTCTGCGGTTTGCTTTCGAGGGTCGAGCGTATCAGTACAAAGTCCTTCCCTTCGGGCTGGCCCTGTCTTCACGAAAGTCGCGGAGGCGGCCATTGTTGCCATGAGAGAACAGGGCGTTCGCATTCTGAACTATCTCGACAACTGGCTCATTCTAGCTCACTCGCGAGATGTGTTGTGCGATCACAGGGACATGATGCTTCGGCACCTCAGCCGGTTGGGACTTCAGGTCAACTGGGACAAGAGCAAACTCTGCCCCGTGCAGAGGATCTCTTATCTCGGTATGGAGCTGGACTCGGTCGCTCAGACTGCGCGCCTCACGGAATGGTAGGGCTCCAGTCAGTCAGTGCTCACCTGCCTCAGGTCTTTTCGAGGCAGGGCAGTGGTTCCTCTGAAACAATTTCAGAGGCTCCTGGGGCATATGGCAGCCGCAGTGATGCCGCTCGGCCTGTTGCATATGAGACCGCTTCAGCACTGGCTTCACGATCGAGTCCCGAGGTGGGCGTGGCAGAGTGGCACGTTCCGGGTCAAAGTGACCCCGCACTGTCGCCAAACCTTCTCCCCGTGGTCTTATCCTGCGTTTCTTCGGGCCGGAGTGCCCTTAGTCCAGGTTTCCAGGCATGCTGTTGTTTTCACGGATGCCTCCTCCTATGGAGTCAGAAGCATCTGAGGTCGCTTCGTGCCACTCATGTCCCAGGGGAGCTCAACCGTGTGGCAGACGAGCTCTCACGGCTGCCTCCCCGGCCAGGAGAATGGCGACTCCATCCCCAGGCGGTCCAGCTGATTTGGAGTGTCTTCGGAGTCGCACAGGTAGACCTGTTTGCCTCTCCAGACACGACCCATTGCCAGTGGTTTTACTCCCTGACCGAGGGGACCCTCGGCACGGACGCCCTGGCTCACAGCTGGCCCCGGGACCTGCGCAAGTATGCGTTTCCCCCAGTGAGCCTTCTTGCACAGACCTTGTGCAAAGTCAGGGAGGACGAGGAGCAGGTCCCTCTAGTGGCGCCGTATTGGCCCACCAGGACTTGGTTCACGGAACTCATGCTCCTCACGACAGCCCCTCCTTGGCCGATTCCTCTGAGGAAGGACCTTCTTTCTCAGAGACGGGGCACTCTATGGCACTCGCGTCCAGGACCTCTGGAAACTCCATGTCTGGGGCCTCATGTATCAACACTGCGTACGCACAAAAACACGGCGTACGCCAGCTTTCACGCTCACGGTCGGATGTAATAACAGTGAAATTAACGCGAGAATGTGCGTTCCTCCACGCCGATCTCATGTCTGGCGTACGTACATTTCTCATAGTTTTTGTCCGTTGGCGACTCTTACAGGCAATGTACACAACGAATTGTTCTACAAGTCTATCGCACCACCACATGTGGGAAGCATTGCTATTAATTTGCAATTTATAAAATAATTATAAATTATCTAAGATCTATAATTCCGCTCGAAGGGGGTTTTGCCCAGGGTGTAATTCAATGTAGAACCGCCACTGTTTGAGTCTGTTATCAATGGGTAGCCTACACGCATTTGCCATAAATGCAATGGATATGTAAAATCTCTGGTGTACTTTTGGTCAGTTACATTGCATGCATTTGAAAATTAAATAGGTAAGCTATGTGTACCAAAGTAAAAACACATGAGAAATTGGTTACCTTCGTGGCAGTCCTGTAGTAAATCAGAGTTTCCCACAGCAGCAGATATACTCCAGAGACAGTAAAGTGTCACCCATAATTGAGGCAACTCTCTGCTCAAAGGGTCATCGACCCCTTTACCACTGCCTGTTTTGCCCACACTTTCGGTGCGCAGCAGTTCTCCGTTTAACGTCCACCTTTAGACCATTTCTATTTAAGGTCATTTACAGCGACTTACAGATCCAACGCATTGACGGCATCAGCCAGACTCTCACACTCATATTTTTTTTCCTTTTTTTAAAATTAATTCTGGAGTACAAAGTTCCAAATAAAATATTTTTTTCTCGTTTCTACCTCCGATAGCACCTCCAATTCACTTTCTGTAAAGTTTAGTTTCTTGCCGCTTGCTTTAGCCATTTTCTTACTGCTTTCTTTTGCCAAAGTGGGCTCATTACCATATTTAAATGTATTTAATTCAGGGTGGGGCGTTGTGCTCGTGCATGTGCGCTAACGTTTACGTTAATTGGGATGTACAAAGAGAATATGCGTGGGATCCTTCATACGCAGACATTCATACATCTGATTTTTTTTTGTGCGTACGCACATTTACAGCTTTGTCCGTACGCAATGTTTTAGTATGAATTCAACGCAAGTCTTTGTACATGAGGCCCCTGGTCCCTGGACGGGACGCGGAGGTTCTAGGTGGTCTGCCACAGGCAGTGGTGGACACCATCACTTCCGCTAGAGCCCCCTCTACGAGGCGCCTCTATGCGTTGAAGTGGAACCTATTCGTCGATTGGTGTTCTTCCCGCCGGGAAGACCCCCGGACTTGCCCGATCAGAGTCGTGCTTTCCTTCCTGCAAGATGGGTTGGAGCGAAGGCTGTCTCCCTCCACCCTCAAAGTGTATGTCGCTGCAATAGCCGCGTATCACGATGTAGTAGAAGGTAAGTCCTTGGGGAGACACGACCTGGTCATCAGATTCCTTAAGGGTGCTAGGAGGTTAAATCCACCTCGTGTTTCGCACTCTGTACCCTCTTGGGACCTAGCTCTGGTACTTAGGGCTCTTCAAAGTCCACCTTTTGAGCCTTTGTTGTCAGTAGAGATTCATTTCCTGTCCATTAAGACAGTGCTCCTGTTAGCATTGGCCTTTTTTAAGAGGGTCGGGGATCTGCAGGCTTTTTCGGTCGACGAATCGTGCCTAGAGTTCGGGCCGGGCCTTTCTCACGTTGTGTTGAGACCCCGGCTCGGTTATGTGCCCAAGGTTCCTACCACTCCCTTCGTGGATCAGGTAGTGAACCTGCAAGCGCTGCCCCAGGAGGAGGCAGACCCAGCCCTAGCTTTTCTCTGTCCCGTCCGCGCTCTGCGGGTTTATATTGACAGAACGCAAAGCTTTAGGACCTCAGATCAGCTCTTTGTCTGTTACGGAGGCCAGCAGAAGGGGAAGGCTGTCTCCAAGCAGAGGTTAGAGGTCTGTGGCGGACCGCCGGCGCCAGGTCTGCTACCTCTAGGTAGGAGTTGCTAGTAGACTGGGTGTTTTTCAGTGGTCTCTTCGGTGATCCATGTTGCCACGTGCAGTTCAGCCGTGTCTTCCCCTTGACAGACTCGTTCTGTCGTCCCTGTTGAGTGTGCTCCAACTTCCCTTGGATTGGGACTACCTCAGGGACTGCCATATGTTTTACTTTACCACTGGGTTAGTACATATGTGTATTCCTAGCCCTTCTCAGGCAGGCTGGGGCTTCCGCAGCGTTCCCCCCTTTTCCTTGGGGAACGCTTTCCCAGTGTTATCCAATATCCACTGAGCGGGTCTTGTGGAACAGCAGTGTGATTCCCTAGATAGCTCCCGCAACTTATTCAAGAAACTGCTGCAGGGTAGCTTAGCTGGGCGCTGGAAGAGGCCAGCACCATGGCGTTTTATTAGGGATCCCAATTCGTCAGGGAACTCCCCCGACGACACGTCGGAGTTCCCAGGACGAAAGGGAACGTCTCGGTTACGTATGTAACCCTCGTTCCCTGAGTACAGGGAACGGAGACGTGTCGTCCCTTCGCCATGTTGCTGTACCTTCGCGGAGGGCTGGACACTGTTCGGCTCCTCAGCGAAAAGCATTGCGCAATGTTTACTTCCGCCCTTTATACCCACGCTGGAAGGCGGGTCGCGGAATGCAAATCTTGCATGCCAATCTCCATTGACTCGTTTTTAATTTTCTCAAAGACAATTGGCTCCCTAGCGTGATCCCAATTCGTCAGGGAACTCCCCCGACGACACGTCTCCGTTCCCTGTACTCAGGGAACGAGGGTTACATACGTAACCGAGACGTTTTCATTGAATGAAGCGAAAATCGCTCGGGGCGCAAGCACGGCCGGCTACGCAATACTCGTTACCTCATCTAGAGAGAACCAAGGTTACGTTAGGTAACCGATTCGTTCTCTTACGAGAGGTTCTCTCGTATTGCGTAAGCTAGCGTACGCTACAGGAACCCATTGTCAACGCCGTGCGCGCCAAGCATCCACTGCATGAGCCTTGGGGGGTTGGGGGGACCCCGGGAAAATCCCGCTGGACCATGCCCACGATGAGGCCATGCCTCTAGTGGAGTGAGCCCTGATGCCCACCGGGCATTGCAGACCTTTTGATGCGTAAGCAGCTGTGATAGCGTCCACTATCCATCTGGACCGGGTCTGTTTCGAGGCAGCGAGACCTTAGTGCGCCCACCAAACGAAACAAAGAGTTGCTCCGTGCGTCTGAAAGAGGCGGAGCGCGCAGTGTAAAATCTCTGCACTCTGACTGGGCAGAGGAGATTGATATCACACTCGCTATCGGATGCTGGCAGAGCCGATAGGGTAATGACCTGCGCTCTGAAAGGAGTACCAATCACCTTAGGAACATAGCCATGTCTAGGTTTGAGAATGACTTGGAGTCATTTGGCCCGAACTCAAGACACGCGGCGCTGACAGACAGTGTGTGAAGGTCCCCCACACGTTTGATTGATGACAAGGCTGTCAGAAAAAAATGGTTTTAAGTGATAGGTATTTCAGGTCCACAGATTCTGGTGGTTCGAAGGGAAAGGCTTTCATGGCCTCGAGGACCAAGGAAAGATCCCACATAGGAACCGACGGGGGGCGCGGAGGGTTCATCCTTCTAGCTCCTCTAAGGAAGCGGATGACCAGCTCGTTTTTCCCTTATGACCGGCCGTGCGTTGGTTCTGTGAACGCTGCGACGGCCGCCACATATACTTTGAGCGTGGATGGGGACCTGCCCTTATCCAGCAGCTCTTGTAAGAACACGAGCAGCCACCAAACCCCACATTTCCTGGGTCCAGATTTTGGTCGGTGCACCATTTAGAAAACACAGACCATTTAGACGCATAGCGCTTTCTAGTAGAAAAGGCTCTCTGGATTGCGCGATCGTGTTCATTACTCCTTCTGACAAAGCAACGGGTATTCGTTGATCACCCACGCAAGCAGCGACCAGCGCTCTGGGTGGGGATGCCAGATCGAGCCGCGAGCCTGAGAGAGGAGATCTGTTCTCACCGGAATGGGCCACGGAGCTGTCTGTGACAGCTGCGTTAGCTCCGGGAACCAAGTCTGATTCTCCCAACGCGGGGCTATGAGGAGCACATAGTGGCGCATTTCCCTGATTCTCTTTATTACCAGTGGCAACAGTGAGATCGGTGGGAAAGCATAAAGCGGGCGGCTGGGTCAGTTCTGGGCCAGCGCGACCTCGTTCTTCGAAAAGAACACTGGGCAGTGAGCGTTATCTTTTGACGCACAATGGCGTCTTTTGACGACTTCCGCTCCGCCGAATAGGACTGTACATAGTTTCTGGACTGTTTGGGAGTTCAGGGACTATTCCCCTGGGGGAACGTTGTCCCTGGACAGTCTGTCTGGGCCGTCGTTCAGGTGGCCTGGTACATGCGTCGCTCTCAGCGACCGTAATGAGCTCTTGGTCCAGTTGACCGAGAGACCCAGGCTTTTCAGATGACTGAGGAGCACTGTCTTGTGAGATAAAAGTTTCATCTCTGACTGTGCTAAAATCAGCCAATCGTCCAGATCATTTTGAACCGCGCTGAACCTGAGGTGCGCAGCTGGTTTTCATCGCGGTGTTTGAACACGGCGGCTCGCAGACAGTGACAAACTGTTTTGTGAGTGACGACCCGATTACTGTGAATGGGGAGCGTTTTGTGTTTGCTTCGTGGTGCCTATTTGTAAGCGTGAGCGCTTGTGAGCGGGCACGAGACTTACATACTTGTGTGACGCCCCGATCTTTTGGGATGGGGAACGTATTATTACAGCCTTGTGTCAAAAGGCGACACTTTGGGTGAAGCATTTATTCGTAAGCGTGCTTGCTCGGAAGTGGGCACGAGACTTGCGTTCATATAAGTATGTATTGGCCGTGTCACAGAGTGGGTAGAGAGTGGGCGCGCGCACGGGCTCGTGGGCGCGTTTCCCATATTCAACACTCGAGCGGCTTGTGTCCGGTTATGCAGCGCGAGCAGATCACAGAGCGTCATCACAGTTTGTGTGTGTCGGCGTTTGTTTGCAGATTTGCGTGTTATATAACAGGCTCATAGCTGCAATATTGGCATTACCAGCCGCTGACATAAGATGAGCTGATAAATGTCTGAGAAAGAGGGGCTTGTTCCGGCCTCGGCGGGACAAAAAAAAATCACATGCTGCGTCCCAATTCGCATACTATCTGTCCTAAATAGTATTCGAAAATAGAATTAGTACGTCCCAAATCGTAGTATGTTGAAATGAGTGTTCCAAAGATACCCGGATGGTCTACTATTTCTACCAGAAAGACTCAGGTCTTTTTCTTCCGGGGGGCATACCCCCGGACCCCCCTAGAGGTACTGGGCTACATCCACAAAAATACTGTGGGAATAACAGCCTATATGGGCTGTGAAAAATACAATTCTAATTATCTTATAAATACGTACATGATCAGGATTTCATGTCTTCCTCCTCGTTTTGAGCCAAGAAAAACCCATCCGTATTCTCATTGGGGACTGATGCTCCCTAAAATTAAAATCCTAAAATCACCCTGGTCCCCCCCAATGTTAAACTCATTCCTACGCCCCTGGTGAGGGAGGCAGAGAAAGTGAGAGCGAGGCTCGAGGGAGGGTTCCGGCGAGCGCGTCGCGGTGGCCACAAGCTCCAGCGGCCTTGAGAACGGCGCTACTTTGCGCGGTCCTGCAAAGGGCGGAGTGACAGCTTCAAGGTTGAACACTTCGAGCCGAGCACGCAGGGTCGTCGGAAGTGCTTCGTATTACCGGCTCGTTGGCTGCTGAATGAACCACTGCAGTAGCCTGTTCAAAGGGGACTGACTGGGAGAGGAACTTTGACGGTGGTCCGGCCGTAGCGTTACTCAGCCGTCTTTCCCTCTGGCTTTTCGGCGGGGAGAGCCGATTCCCTCCGCCTCGTCATCTGAAGTGACGGCAGTAGCCGGCGGCTGCGCGTCGGTGAAGAGGGGCGGATGGTGTTAAAAACCTCGAGTCGAGCCCGCAGGGTCAACGTGGGAGGTTCCTAGCCCCGGGAGAGAGTGATCTCCAGCGCTGGACGGGGCTCAGCACGAGCCCCAGGAAGCGAGACGTTTTTAGAAAAAGGTCTCGTGCTCTTTTAGAAAAGGGGTGTGTGTCGCAGCGGCGAACACACACACACACACACACACACACACACACACACACACACACACACACACACACACACACACAAGTATAGAGCTTAGTAAGGATACGTCGCCGAATGGCGTAGCTTGCAGAATGGCTGAAGGTGGCGAAGACGGCCGGCTTCTTCAATCGCTGTCCAAGCTTGCTAAGATGCCCCTCGAACAGCGACGCGGCTTCTGCAGTTAAGAGATGCGAAGAGCTTTGCTGAATAGGTGAAAATCAGGGATTCAGCCTACGAACTCCGCTTATGAACACTCTAGCCACGCCCATTCTGGCGGGCTATGATGCAATGACAGCGCGGGCGCCTCTCATTGGACGCGAGTTCACTCAAGTTCGTCTATAGGCTGCAGCAGTTGCCGCAGAGCAACCAATGAGCTCGCTAGATAGCCCGCTCAAGGTCTGCAGCTGCTGCACTGCGTTGACAATGGATACAAAATTAAGGATATTTTTTTGGCTTCAATATCTCAGAAAAATGAATCTTTCCCGTAGCATAAGCTAGCTTACGCAATATGAGAGAACCTCTCGTAAGAGAACGTGTGTGATGGCTTTTTAAGTACATGACTGAACTTTCTCTTTTCGACAAATTAGTATTTCATATTATATTATACTCAATATTATATTAAGTTGTTTAACGTCTGCAGAATAGTTTATTTAAACGTCCCGCTTAACATTAAAGATTATAGTTTGTTTTCAATTGTTATCACCATCTTCTTTGACTATATGTGCTAAAAATCTTTACATGTTTTGCACTGTTGTAATGCAAACACATTAAAAACTATAAAGTTACATGTCCTTGTAAAGACTGAATAAAGTGAATAAAAGTGAATAAAATTCAAACATAATCATTATACAGGATTTATGTTTGCACAAAAGTAAATTCAAGAGGTCATTTTATTACGAAAGTGTGTAAGGCATATAGGAAAAGAGACAATTAGCCATTGTGATGGCCACAGCCATGGCCTCACAACCAGTTTAAGAGCGGTAACCTCATGCACTTATATTTTTCCTAAATTTATGCTGTTAGGATTAGTTTACGTATATACTTTTTTTCATACACATTATACATTTGTTGCAAATATTTATTTAGTTACAAATAACTCACAGGACACTTAGTTAATTTCACAAACATTATACTTTATTTATTTGACCATACAGAAGTATATTTTTGGAGCGCGCACCATTAGTTACTTTTGGATTGTCATTCTGTTTGTATAACTATTTGTTTCTACTATTAGTTTCTGAGCTTACCAGTGTTTGAATCCACACCTGGGAGAGATCCAGGAAGTCGGCTGGCTTAAAGGGGTGGCGCTTGGAGCAGGAGCAGCTTTATAGGGGAGGTGGCCTAATTGGACACTAGCTCATTCTCTTCTTAGATATTTTCAGGTTTAGATTTATATTATATTGAGTACTTTTTGTTGGAATAAGTTTTAGGTAGGTTTTGCTGTTATTTGTAGTTTATGTAGTAGTGTTTTTGTTAGTCTTCCCCTGTGTGTCAAAATTGGTCTGATCAGCCAATATATAAGTCCCCGTTGTTTCTTTTGTAACAGGTCAGTTGTATCTTTATCTTTATTTTGTTGTAATGATTTTGGGGAAATAAAAACCCTTACTTTTGAACTTCCCTTGTGACTCCTCTTGCTTAACTGCTTGG
Source organism: Chrosomus eos (assembly GCA_036326025.1). NCBI lineage: Eukaryota > Metazoa > Chordata > Actinopteri > Cypriniformes > Leuciscidae > Chrosomus > Chrosomus eos. The sequence continues at coordinate 39,856,440 of CM070834.1, forward strand.
TCCCTGACAGCCATAAAGAATACAGAAATCATCTCTCCTGGTCTATTGTGAAAGTCTATGTCGATACAGTATATGTAAAAGGATATTTTTCCACTTATCGATGACACGATTTACATTTAGTTTCTTTGTTTTTGTACAGTTTGTAAAGACTACTGCATGAGAGGGGTCAAACATGTTCATAGGAATGGGGGGATAAAAACATGAACAAATGCAGCATTTTGAGAATTAAAGCAGCACTATGCAGGATTTCTGTTTTTGTCAAACAGTGACCCCTAGAGTCGCTGTGGGACACTTGTACTGTCGTAAATATCACGCACGCAGAGTTGTCTCTGCACTTACGGCCTGATACCCTCCCCCTGTACACCGGTACCTGTTCAGTAGGATGAAAGCTGTAACGAGTGGAAATAAGGTGTGGCCCCTTTAAGAGCTGTGCGCGCCCTGTTGAACTGTCGGCAGTCTGTATTGTATGTGCGCCTCGAACACGGCGCCGGGTTATTTCTGTTTGATGCTCATTTTAGCAGATCTTTCTTGCCGTAAAGCAATTCGTTACATCGCGAGACCTGATATCACGCGACACTTCCTGATTCTGTGGCCGGCGTGCCGCCGGCTCAAAGTTGCAAGTGCATTTTTTCCGCTCACAGCCAACAAGGGGGGGCGAGACGACCATCATTCAACACGAAATCAGTAATATAAACATTACAATGACTCCAAAGCTGTTCGGTTAAGATAAAAAAGTTACTTAGTTCACCTTTAAATGTCAGTACTCCTACTGCTTGAGACTAAACAAATGAAATTTCTTTTAGGACATCTTTCAGGTATCTACACTGTGGGAACGCAAGACACAACAACCCAACATGAAAAGTGAGTTATGCCGTTTTTTCTGTTACCTATTCAACCATTACACTTCAAACTTTTCGAACAATTACACTTAAAACACATATTACAGATTACACACTCTTTTGAGTATGTTTCTAAACAACTGTTAAGTAAATTAATTACAGTTGATAAGTAGTAATTTTAAGTGAAAGGTGAGATGATTCATGCCTTTTTTTAATTGTTTTATTATGTCCACACCAATACTTTGACACCAGTGTTAGGCGTCTGTCGTTGTTTTTTATGTTTTAATATTTTGTTCTCCTATTTTTTTTTAAATGAAAACATTCAGTTTTTGTTCTCAATAGCAGAATACCAAAATATTTTAGCATATCGTAAATTTCAATAGTTCGCTAGCAAATGCAAGTGAACTGTTTATTACTGTATAATTAACAGTTATATGTGGAACAAGCTCAGTCACATCAGAGTTGGATTGGAACAGTTATTGTCCCGCATGTTTAACAGTGTAAGGGTTCTTGGCCTCATCAAAGTTCACACAAGTCACAACGTTTTCATTGTAGCGTTCCATTGTTCCAAATCTCCATTGTTTTAAAGTTTCATTTTAGCATGTAAAAGTTTGGAGACATTTGGGTTTTTTATTTTATTGTATTTTCATGCTACTTTGATTTTGTTTGCACTTTTTCTGAAACAAACTGTCTTAGAAACTGTTAACCTTGTGATTGCACTGCTGTGTGTGTGTGTGTGGGGGGGGGGGGGGGGGGGTTGGTTTATGTGATTTATGAGGACACAAATTTGTATAATGGCATGTGTATTACACTGGTATCAGATTCAAGATTCAAGATTCAAGAACTTTATTTGCCATTTGTGTTTACACACATAGGAACTCTTGTGCGGTTGTTACTCAGAGAGTCAAGTTTAAAAGGACACACAAAACATATACATTATAATATAAATAAGTTGCACAACCCATTAAAAATATAAAATTCGCATTTATAAATTACAAAAATATATTTGCATATTACCTAGGCCCCCAAAGACAACCCGATATTAATATACTATATTACATTAAAATGAATAAATAAATAAATAAGATGCACAGGTGTATTGCACAGATATATTACCCAGTCCCTGGGCACAATAGTTCATTTTGTTTTGGCTAAGAGTCTCACTGCAGCTGGAAAAAAGCTATTATAAAACCGTTTTCTTTTTGTGATAATGCTGTCCGCTCGTCTGTGCCTGAGATTATATTTTTAATTTTTGTGTATAAGCAGGGAGTGAGCTGGATGTATTGTGTCCCTGATATTTCTCTCTGCTCTTTTTTGACAGCGCTGTGTGTAGATTGTGTCCATGGAGGGGAGTTCTGTTCTAATAATCCTCTCTGCAGTCTTTATGACTCTTTGTAGAGCCTTCCTCTCTGTCTGTGTGGTGTTCCCATACCACACAGTAATGCCCGTGGTGAGGATGCTCTCTATCAGTCCTTTGTAGACCTGGGTGAGAGGGCGACAGTGCAGACCAGCTTTTCTAAGCAGCCTGATGAAATACAATCTCTGCTGGGCTTTTTTCACTGTGGCAGCAGTGTTCATAGTCCAATTCAGATCTGATGTTACTTGTAATCCCAGGAATCTGTAACTGTCAGCCCTCTCCACCTCAGTTCCCTTGATGATAAGGGGCTGCAGGGGTGGTGGATTTTTTCTGAAGTCCATAATTACTTCTCTTGTCTTGTCTGCGTTAAGGCATAGGTTATTCACCTCACCATAGGCACAAATATCATTTACCACACTCCTATAGCCTGACTCACCCCCCCCCCCCTAATGAGACCCAGAATGGTGGTATCATCCGCATACTTAATAATGAGGGTATTATCCTGGTTGGAGACACAATCATGTGTGTACAGGGTGAATAGTTTCGGACTAAGGCAACAACCTTGTGGTGATCCTGTGCTGACGATGAGCTCTGCGGACACCCTCTTTCCCATCCTCACCACCTGTGGTCTTTCAATCAGAAAATCCAGGATCCAGTTACAGGTGGGAGTCGGGACTCCGAGGTCTGTCAGCTTCTCAGTTAGCCTGCCCGGTCGGATAGTGTTAAAAGCCGAACTATAATCTAGAAACAGCATTCTGACATATGTTCCTCTGCTGTCCATGTGTTGCAAGATGTGGTGTAAGGCAGTGGCCACTGCATCATCCACTGAACGGTTGGGACGGTAGGCGAACTGGAGGGGGTCGATCGTACCCGGGACCATGTGATTAATGTGAGTGAGAACCAGTTTTTCTAAGCACTTCATGGCTACTGACGTGAGTGCCACTGGCCTAAAGTCATTCATGATAGATGGATTTGACTTTTTTGGAACTGGTACAATAATGGAGGATTTAAACATACGGGGGACTACTGCTTGATTTAGAGACAGGTTGAAAATGTCTACGTACACGCCAGTAAGTTGTTCTGCACAGGCCTTCAAGACTCTGGGAGGGACGCCATCTGGTCCAGCGGCCTTGTGGGGGTTCACCTGCCTCAGAGCTTTTCGGACCTGTGTGGGTGTCACCTGAAAAACAGTGTCCGTGGGTTTACAGTGGACTTTTGAAGGGGTGTCTGTGTTCATTCTATCAAACCTGGTGTAGAAGGTGTTAAGGCTGTCTGGGAGGGTGACATCCAGGTGGTGTGTGGCTGGTGCTATTTTCTTATAGTTTGTGACAGCTTGGATTCCTTGCCACATACTGCGCGTGTTGTTACCAAAATAAAAACGGTAACACTTTACAAAAATGGTACATGAATAATCATGTACTAATACTTGAATTAATAATTACTATACTATGAACTAATGATGAGTTAAGACATGTACTAATGAGGAACTAACCTTAACTACGACATGAGTCATATGAGTTCCTGCATGAATATACCATCTTAACTACACATTAGTACATGCTTGTTAATTAATGCATTAATTAACATTTCGGGGTAAACTAAATCAAACATGCTCTAGAAAATGGACACATTTTGTGGCCCAAAACAAGAGCCAGAACCCAAGACTAACATCCGACTGCATTATGATATAAAGACAGTAAACCAATCCATAAAATAACCACATAAATAACCATCATCTGTGCTAACTAACACTGATTTTAATTTTGAAAATTGCCTTTTTTAATGAATATGTTAGTGTAGGTATTTCACTCTTGATGGCAGCAGTGGAATCACTTAAAACAGAATGAGATTAAATAGTTTTTAATGATGAATGCATCATTTTGTGTTTAATGAGTAAGGTTAAATGTAAACATTGCAAGACATCTGTGTCATTCAATGATGTCTGTGACAGTTGCTGGTGTCAAATTTATGAACAATTTTACACTGTGCCCTTTTAGTACATCTTTCTTCTGATCTAGAGCATGTTTGATTCAGTTTACCCCGAAATGATAATTAATGCATTAATTAACAAGCATGCACTAACGTGTAGTTAAGATGGTATATTCATGCAGGAACTCATATGACTCATGTCGTAGTTAAAGTTAGTTCTTCATTAGTACATGTCTTAACTCATCATTAGTTCAAAGTAAAGTAATTATTAATTCAGGTATTAGTACATGATTATTCATGTACCATTATTGTAAAGTGTTACCATAAAAACCTTCAATTTTTTTGGAATACGCCCTCTTTGCAGCTCTGATGGATTTCTTTAGCTCATACCGGGCTTTCTTGTACTCCCTTTGGTCTCCCGACTTAAAAGCTTCCTGCCTTTTCCTGATCTTCTGCTTTATATTTCCGTTAAACCAAGGTTTCTGGTTTGGAAACACACGCACAGTTCTGGAAGGTGCGCATGTAGATGTACACCAACTGATGTAATCACTCACAGTCTCTGTGTATTCGTGGATATCATCTGTAGCCTCCTTAAAGATATTCCAGTCTGTGGCCTCCAAACAACCCTGCAGGCTAGCCTGTGCGCTGTCAGTCCAGGTGTTAACAGTTTTTATTGTGACTTTTTGTGCCTTAAACCTCCCATATATATGGGCTTAAGTCGGACTGCCAGATGGTCAGACTTGCCAAAATGGGGTCTTGGTTCAGCTATAAAGGCATTTCTAATGTTACTATAGCAGTGATCCAGTATCTTATTTTCTCTAGTTGGAAAAGTCACAAACTGATACAGTTTTGGCAAATTTTTCTTGAGGTTGCAGTGATTAAAATCTCCCAGAATAATGAAAGCAGCGTCAGGATAGTTGTTTTCATGCTCATTGATCATGTCATGTAGCTCACTAAGTGCAACCTCTTCTTTGGCAGAGGGGGGAATATACACAACACTCACAATAATGCATTGCAGTTCTCTGGGTAAATAAAACGGCCGTAGCTTCAAAGTTAAAAACTCCACATTTTCAGAGCAAGATTTAGAAATAAGCTTACAGTCGGTACACCATGTCTGTTTAACGAGGACGGCCGTACCTCCGCCACGAGTCTTGCCACTATCCACTGCACTCCGGTCCTCCCTGAAGGCCGTGTAGCCATCTGGTGTTATCGCCTCGTCAGGTGTCCTTTCCCCCAGCCATGTTTCACAGAAGCACAGCATGGAGCAGTCCTGTAAGTCCCTTTGCATTGAGATCCGAGCCCGGAGCTCATCCATCTTGTTTAGCAGAGACTGGACGTTAGCAAACAATATGACCGGGAGGGCTAGCTTTCCACTGCTAACCAAGCGCCGGAGTCGTCGTTCGGCCCCTCCCCGTCTGCCGCGTCTCCGCCTCCGCCTGTTGTTGTCCGGGTGTCGGCCTAGCGTCTTATCGCCGCCTCTAGCTAGCTCAGGATAGAGGCTAAGCGTGCTCGTGTCTAGTAGTCCAAAAAGACTACACTCTCTTAGGCATAATAGAGCCGCCCGGTCGTAAATACGATTTACTGACCCTTCTGTTACCGTAGTGTAGCGCAAAATAACAAGAAATAAACAAACAAATAATTTGACTCTGAGTACTCCGCGACGTCGCCCTCTCTGGAGCGCCATCTTGCCAGATTTGATTTATTACAACTTATGGGTGGTTTATGAGGACACTTCAAAAGTCCTCATAAAACAAATTACTTAAAAAAACATAAAAAACAATGTTTTATTAAACATTTTAAAATGCAGCATGTCTCCTGTGATGGGTAGGTTTAGGGATAGGGACAGTGTAGGGGGACAGAATATATAGTCCTCATAATGCTGTTGCACCAACATGTGTGTGTGTGTGTGTGTGTGTGTGTGTGTGTGTGTGTGTGTGTGTGTGTGTGTGTGTGTGTGTGTGTGTGTGGTGTGTGTGTGTGTGTGTGTGTGTGTGTGTGTGTTTTCCTTACACTTTGCAAAACAACTTTGAAAAACAACTGTTTCCTCCAATCTGCTGTAATTTTAGTGAGCTCTGGGTGTTCTCGGCTTCTCTTTGTTAAAATAAGACAGTGCTCCCATGAATGTTGGGGTGGTATGTGGATGTAGAATGCAGCACAAGGAACTCTTAAATACTTAATCTAATAAAACATCTATGTAGTGTTTTTTTATAAACTCCGTCAAACAAAGGTATGAAGACATCTTTCTATCAGGGACAGGGCCTGAAATTAACACCCGACCACATGCCAAATGCGGGTGAATTTTGCAATTGGTGGGTAACACTGTCAATCTACCTGCCACATTTGCAGGTAGCCAATGAGAATTGAGTGATTCATTAGTTTTTTTTTTTTTGCAACTGTTGTTCTTTTAAACTACACAATACGAAGTGACCGTTCGAAAGGGAACTAATCGGTTACTATTGTAACTTCAGTTCCCTGATACCCCTTTTCCACCAACAAGAACCGGGTGCTGGTTCAGAGCCAGAGCCAGAGCTGGTTCGGAGTTGGTTCGACTAACAAGCTTACTAAGAACCGGTTTGCCTTTCCACCGGCTTGAGAGCCACAACAGAGCCAGATCTTACGTCACTGCATACGTCTCATGTTGCCCAGCAACGCTAGTGCGGTAGCGCCAAACACAAACACGCCAGGCTTGTTCGAGATGCATCGGCTTCTCGCAGATCGATCGCCGTATGACATCAAAGCACTGCGAAAGCGATCCAAAAGCACAAGGAGTCGTATGATCTCCAAACACTCCCGCAGCTCCGATCAGTCCGCGCCGCTCCGATGCATCTCGAACAAGCCATCAACAATAACGGACGATGCATTTCTATGGATGCTCATGGGTTTGCAAAAATACATCGGAATCCAACGCGTTTGTGCAGCTGCTATTAGCTCGACTAGCTGCTATTTAAAAATGGCGGTCACAAGTTTCTTGTTGGTCACGGTAACCCCGCCCCCAGCCCCTGACGCAAGCGGTTCTTACTTGGCTCCGTTCTAGACCAGCAATGATTTGGTGCTACTTAAGAACCACTTTTCCTGGTTCGGAGCTGGTGCTTTGCGTGTGGAAAAACAAAGAACCGAATTGAAACTAGGCTCTGGCTCCGAACCAGCACCAGCTCTGCCTTGGTGGAAAAGGGGTATGAGAGAGGGAACGAGTATTGCGTAGCCGGCCGCACTATAGTAACCTGGCGAGTTGTCGCTTCAGTCGTTAAACCTGCTATAATGGCGAATTCGGGGGAGGCCACGCCCACGCCATTGGATGTGCAGTTGCTGCAGCACAGCCTATGAGCGAGCCAGACGCTCAATGTGCTAGCTGTGCAGCTGCAAATGCGTTTTACATATAAGCTTCAGTAAATCGAGGAAAAGGAGTTACAATAGTTAAAGAGCAATATTGTGAAATTCCTGCTTAAAGGGAAAAAAACAACTGGCTGGTAAAAAGTCACTGTGACAGGTGGATTTTGAAATCCACCTGCCACAGTGGCTGGTGGCCGAAAAAGTTAACTTCAGGCCCTGATCAGGGACCTTCACAATCTATGGTGTAAAACAAAATACAGTGCATCAGTGTATGTTGACATTGTTTGAAAACAAAAAAAACAATTGGTTAATATCACTAACAAGTGTAGTGTTTTATGACTACTGAAGGTGTCACATCCTTAGAGCATTACATCCTTGGATGTTTCACACCTACAGACCAGCCCCCTGAATTTAGTATTTAAATATTAGTAATCAAATAATAAAAAAGACATTCTACAACTCTAGTGTTACAATGGCTACTCCAAAACCTCCTGAAACATCTAGAGTGATGTGTGTAACACAGACAAGAACGGCAACAGATGAACAGGACTGAAAAGTTCACAAGCTTAAACAGATGAAGACCTTCACTATCCACGCCAGAAAATAAGTTTGTCAAAGTTTCTACATGAAGATTTTGTGAAACAAGACTTTCTGATGTCTGATGATCATGTAGGAAGATTTGTGTTTGACAAGGGGTCATATACACACACACACATGCACACACACACACACACACACACATACACATACACATACACATACACATACACATACACATACACATACACATACACATACACATACACATACACACACACATACACACACACACACACACACACACACACACACACACACACACACACACACACACACACACACACACACACACACACACATACACATACACACACACACACACACACACACACACACACACACACACACACACACACACACAGTCAAACTCTATGCTATGGAACCTTACGAAGATTATACATCGAATGTGGTTATCTGCTTTTGACTGCCATAGACTTCCCATTTTTCTACAATTTTTTTCAACTGGGCTGGCACAACACCCGATGTGTGGGGTGAACGTGATTTCACCAAGTACCACATGATCCAGGATCAACATCTTTGTTGATCCTGGATCAACTTTCCAATCAACCAATCAGATTTGAGGGACAAGTTTACTGTTTATGTCAGGTTTAGGCTTAGAACCAGGGTGAAGTACTTAAATATCAGTGTTATTCATTTTTCTTTACCCTCTGATTTTAGGGAAAAGTTATGGGTAGGGGTAGGTTTAGGGGTAGGAATTGGGTAAGGAATACATTTTGGGACAGGAATGTTGATCCAGGACCAACAACATATGTTGATCCAGGACCATGTCTTACTTGGCAAAATCACGGTGACCCGATGTGTGGTACGTGTCAAAGCAGCGAAGAGTCTGACTCTGAAATTGTCCAGTCACGTTCATACTCATCAGAATGCTGCAAAATGAGTCTATATTTTCAGTAGAGCGACATACACACCCTTTTCTCAACAATAGACAAAGCTGTTAAAAGTTGAGTTGAATTTATTTTGAGCATTGCTAAATGATCAGTTAGTATTTAATCATGGTGATGGGTGTATTGAATAGGGCCGTGTTACAGCAAACCTGAAGGTTTGTTCATTGTACTCTATGATATTGTAATGTATTGAGTTGCTTCTGTTTCTGTTACTTGTCCCCATCTCTGTGTTCCTTGCTGTTATGAATTGCGTGGAAGCAAAGGCGGTAGTCGGATCTAAATGCAGCAAACTTTAATAACAGACTTGGATTAACTAAGAACAGACAGGAACTCGTGATACGTAGATACAAACATTCAATCAATAACTGACCAGGAACAAAAGAGCAGACAGGATTTAAATACACAGGGAATCAGGGAACAAGACACAGCTGGGGCAAATCAGAACAATAAGCGGAACCATACAAACTAATGGGACAACACACCTGAACCAAGGGACCTAATGATTGACATGACTGATAACAGAAAACAATTAACAAGGCAGAGAAACAAGGTACAGACTGAATGAAAAACCAAAGACAGTGAAACCACAAACATGACAAAATAAACAAGACTGTAACACTTGCTATATGTTTAATTGTTTGTTTTTAATAAAACTGTGATTAGATCCAATGTCCGTTGCTTCTAAGCATCTCTATGATACAGACATGATAATGTTTTATTCAGATTGTGGAATACTGTTTAAAAGTGTTTGTATATTTTTGAAAAACATTTATATTATTATCGATCTGGCGGCTGGCTTGGCTTGACCACAGTGAGTTACTGATTTTACGGGAAGCTCCCCCCAGACAGGGGTGCGTTTCAGGTAAACTGACGTACCTTTTTTGGCTCAAGATAAAGATTTATTTAGTCCACATGTCATGCAAACAAGAAAGTCTGCTATTAACCACGATCGAATCCAGACACGCAATCAATTGAACAGGCAACAGGTCAAAGTCCAGGTAGGCAGTCCAAACAAACAAACACACAAGGCTGGGGACAAGGCAAACGGATATGTAGTTGTGCGGGAAAATTAGTGGTCTCTGGTGGCTCTCGAGGGCACTCCATTTCAAATTGTCATTTTCAACTAACAACTACATATCCCACAACACACTACCCGGACTCATCACTGATCACATTCACCTGTTTGTCATTACTTTGTTTATCTCACCCCTTATAAGCCTGGTTTTCACATTGCATCTCTGAGCATTTCTTTGGGTCCCTGTATTTCGGTTTCTTGGACTCTCTGCCTGCCTCTGGATTACCAGTTTGCCTTGTCCCCAGCCTTGTGTGTGTGTGTTTGTTTGGACTGCCTACCTGGACTTTGACCTGTAAAAATATACAAACACTTTTAAACAGTATTCCACAATCTGAATAAAACATTATCATGTAATCATATAGATGCTTAGAAGCAACGGACATTGGATCTAATCACAGTTTTATTAAACACAAACAATTAAACATATAGCAAGGAACACAGAGATGGGGACAAGTAAAAGAAAAAGAAGCAACTCAATACATTACAATATCATAGAGTACAATGAACAAACCTTCAGGTTTGCTGTAACACGGCCCTATTCAATATACCCATCACCATGATTAAATACTAATTGATCATTTAGCAATGTTTAAAATAAATTCAACTCAACTTTTAACAGCTTTGTCTATTGTTGAGAAAAGGGTGTGTATGTCGCTCTACTGAAAATATAGACTAATTTTGCAGCATTCTGATGAGTATGAACGTGACTGGACAATTTCAGAGTCAGACTCTTCGCTGCTTTGACACGTACCACACATCGGGTGTTGTGCCAGCCCAGTTGAAAAAGTATTTTTGACTCAATTAACATATAGGCTACACTATTGATCAAACAACAAAGATTTTGACACTCAGGGTGTCAACATTACATAATACCTGCTTGGATGAATTTCATCCCCAACAATCGAAGGAAAATAAAATGAACAACAGTTTCCCCTGAACAGACGTTCCCCAGTAAAACATATTTGACACCCACTGACCAGTAAGTTTGAGTGACGCATGGATTCCCTGTCAATCATGAGTGACACGGGGGCCATAAATCAAACAAAGGGGGTCATAAATCAATCAAAATTGGCACATGGTATATGTTAACACTAGTAATTAATGACAGAATTTTCCTTTTTGTGTGAACTAACCCTTTAAGTGTACATTTGATTTATTAATTCAAAATTTGCCAAATTATGTGACATTCCGCATTATATATTTCTGCCCACTTTGAGAACTCCTGGACTAAAACCACAGAGGCATTTATCACACCTTTTGGGATGGGTGCCCCTGGCATGAAGAACTTACCGAATTAACGATGCCTTTGAGAGCTTGAAAGCCTCCTTTGACTGGGAACACTTGCTCCCTATTATCAGCCACATCGGAGAGCTGTTGGCAGGCAAATAGAAATATAATAATAACAGGGCTGATAGCCAAGCAAGAAAAAAAAATGGCTGACATTTCCTCTCCTTTAACTCAGTTTGTCATTGCTACAGAAACAGGAAAAGAGCAGAAGAAGAACTCTGCAAAACCCCTGCTCTTGGTGGAGCTTTAGAGAGCATTTGAAGTGTTATTTGCAAATAGATTATGTGCATGCATGTAGTATACACATTATTTTAAAATCTGCTAGAATGCCAACATTACCTGTTCTTCATCAAAGTCATTTACGCCAACACAGTACACACGAGCTCCATAAGACCTTGCTTTATTAGCCTATAAACACAACATACAGTCATAACAATGTAATTATTTGTTGCCATAAAAGTATAAAAATATGTAAAGTGTTACACAACAGCTCACCTCGTTCTTAGTGAGTTCATGGATATATGGTTCAAGCTTTCCATCAGTTAAGACCACAATGATACTAGAGGACTTTTTTTGTTGTTTAATTTGTTCTGATGCCTGGAAAGAAGGAGGGGTTATAAAGTTGTATCAGTACAAACTTAATTTTCTCAAAAAACGGCAGGGATAAAAATGCACAGTAATTTATATAAATATATAAAAATATATAATTTATCTATCATTGTAATAAAGACTTACACAGAACTCAACTTGAGCCTAGATTCAGGACATTGAATGTGGTGTGTTTATTTAGATAGATGTAATAATGCCTTATCATGGTCACGAGGGGAACCAATCTTTACCAATGTTTATTCTAGTAAAAGACTAAAGTACAGGAAATACAGTCAGTCAAGCTGATTTGAGTGTTTCATACACGCCTGTGTCCTCAAAACATGAAAAAAAGCTGCTTCTTTTTTTGATAAATTAATTGTAAAAATGCTTATTCATTCCACTGTTCATACATTTGAGTCTGTTCATATATTTACCAATTTGATTCCTTCATGCATATAGGTTTCTCCTCCTGGTTGGACCTCATTTAAAATTCTCAGGCCATCATTAATGCTTCCCCTGATAATGAAAAGCAAGAAATATTCAGATGAGTGTATGCGAGAGAAATATTCTACTAAATGTTATGCATGCAATATGATGTCATGGTCATGGTCATGTTAAAGAGTCATTGAACCCCAACTACATATGAAGGAAACCTTTACACTATAAACATTTACTCGTCTTTAATGTACTATACAACACAAACACATGGTGTGTTACTAGCTTTCTTACACTAGGGACTGCAAATACTTCATGCAAGCCTGATTACATACCTGTCTCCAGTGAGCTGTAACACAATCACTGCTCTTGATGAAAACACTATGAAGGACACTCGCATATTTGGACTGGAATGAAAAAATATGAGAAAAATGGAAAAACGCTGTAGATGAGTGACAAATGGAAAATCAAGTACAGCTGCAAATTCTAGTTATACACATCTCTTTTTTTGTACCACAGCAAAAAAGAAGTGAGAAGTGACATATAATTATACTTTAATAATAAAGCTAAATACAAGCATTGTTTGGTGCAAATGATGCTATCAGAGAAATCATGTGATGTTGAAAGTCTTGCTGTCCTCATGTTCGTTTCGCAATCATCAGAGTTGGTTTATGAGTAACATAACCAAAGTGACTATCTAATAAAAGCTTGTGACTGGGAAAAAAGAACTCTTCTGCTTGGACCAAGGAAGTGATTAATTGATATACCGACGACAGGAAACAGGTTGTCATGTGTGATTCATGCATAAATCCTGTTAGTGATTATATTTATTCCTGTCATTTCCAATATTAGGGTCTCCTACCTTTCGCAATACGAATAGGACAAACATGCAGCCACACAATTTTTCTGGAAAACAGTGATGCAATAAAGATGTGGAAGCACTTTGGACCTAGGCCTATGTCAATTTCAAAAAGTACAGCAATGATATTAGTAATGGTGTGTTTCTTTGTTCATGCTATCCAAAATGTATTCCATTTTTGCAATTGCTTTTATTTTTAATTTTTGTATGTGTTTGTTTTTCTATTTATCTTTATTTTTATTTCAGTTTAAGCTTTAGTCTTTTTAACACTTGAACTTAAGCATTTCATTTCAGTTAGTTGCCAAAGCAAAACAAATATAGTTTTAGTTTTTAATATAATATTTATTTTATTTCAGTTTATTTCAATAGTTTTAGTTTTAGTTAACAATAACAACACTGATGCTAACATGCATACAAAACTGCTGGTTAATACGATGATTGACAGATGATGTGCAGTTATGTAATCATCACGTCATCGAAGAGCGCTTGGGTTGAATTCGTTTACAACAAAGATAACTGCCGCTGGAGAATTGAGATTTCACAAGTTCACAATTACAAATAAGTCAGATAGAATAAATGCGTATATGACGTGCTGTCCGAGGAGAGGGCTCCGGGCTCGGTATTCGGCCCGAACCCAGAGTACTCCCCCCGTATTCCTGGCTGTGAAAGGACAAGCCAAGAGTGAGGAGTCGGGGTGGTGGAGGGATGCTGAAAACTGTCCAGGAGTGTTAGGTGAGTTGACAGAGTGAATATTGAGGAAGCAGAGAGGAAGCCCTCTCATGCTGATAGGGTAACGTTAGACATGGTATTGTTTGATCATGATGACAAGTTGATTGGATTGATTATTTGAAGGTGCTCCTCCCGAACTTCGTTTATGAAACATCATGTGTAGATTCCGCCATTGCGTCTTTTATAGAAGATATCGACAGCGCATTGCTTTTAAAAGAGGAACAGAGAACCGTGATAAAGGCATGTGTCGGTCGGAAAGATGATTGAAGAACATGCGTCATTTACTCCGTTGCTCTGATTGGTTGTAGGTCTATCCAATTAAATGCAGAGGCATTTTCTTTGCTGGTTCAGTTGAAACACAACCCATAATCACAGCTCAATGGAGCAATATCAGACTCACATTATTTCTAGAATATGAGTATGACGAAGTCAGGCTAAACTGATACATAATCGGACAACAAATTTATAGCTGATTATGCCAAGTACATTTTAATGAAGCAGTTGGTCTTTTTCACAACCTTCTGTCTCAAAAGCTGATACAGCATAGGAACATGTTGGGTTCCTCTAGACATTTGAAGTCAGGTCTCAGGACTAAGCATAAGCATAAGCTTTTTCTCACTCAGAATGACATCCAATCCACAACCATCACCCACGTGAGATACTCAGGGAGAACATCCAAATGTGTTCAAGCAGGCAAATTTTGGTAACAAAAATCAAATGAAGAACAGGCAGGAGGACTGAACATTTCACAGGCTGATTGAGTGATAAATATATCAATGAATCGCCAAATGGTATTACGATGCCCTGCGTGAACAAATAATTGCCCTGAAAAGGAACTGAGCTTGAATGTTCCTGAAGATATGAAGACATGTTGTAAACTACTTGTGTCATCTTTCGGGTTGGTCCCTTAATACACCATAAAACAACACGGGAACCCTTCACACAGCTTTTCGAGATAATTCGTAAAGATACTTTTACACCAGGTCCATTCAAAAAATAGCATTAAAGCTATACTGTGTAACTTTTTTAGTTTATTCTTAGCTACAAACACTTAGTTCTTTCAAATATATATGTGCTCATTAATGTATATTTACTTCGTTCAAGTAATAAAGTATTCTCGTGAGTGTATAATATGCCATTGAAAATACATACGGGTAAGGGGTTCTAATGTCGGTCGCCATGTTGCTCCTCCATCTTGAAAGTACATTAGCAAAGAGGGACATCAAGCTTCGCCTTTCGCATTTTAACACTCGATGGCACCGTGTCGAGGAGGTCAAACTGGAGGCCATGTTAATCTTGGACTACATTGGCCACCGTAGGAGTTAAAACGAAATCGGAATTGAGAGGAACAGAAACTAATATTCACTGGATGGTCATATACCTTTTCCCCACTAGATGGGGGTAAAAATCACACAGTGTAGCTTTAAAAACAGACCACATGGAACAACAGAAGACCATCAAAGTCTATGGGAGACAGCCAATGTACTTTAAGTCACGAATGCAGGAAGACCAGTGGTCTTCCTGCACTCGTGACTTAAAGTACATTGGCTGCGTCTTCTTCTTTCATGTGTGAGGGATAAGTGTGCTGTTGGATGGTTGCAGTGTAAATGGCCATTCTCACAGCCCAGAAGACTGAGCCTCCTTGCCACTCACTCCCACCTGCTCCCTTTGCTATTTTCTCAAGCTGAGTACTTTCTTCTGGCTAGGTCGCTACCATCTGTACTGGCACATACATTGAGGTGATTTAAAAAAAAATACATTTAGTACCCCCCCCCCCCCCCCCCACACACACACACACCCCACCGTCGGGCCATCTCAGAACCAGATGTGTAGCTGCTGTGTAGCCAAATTAGCATTTAGCTTTGATTCAAGTTGTTATGGCTAACTTCCTTTGATGTTGTGAACTGGGAGTTACATTTATAATCATTATTGTACAACTGACTTGACATAAAACAATAAAAGAAAATAAAGCAAGAATATTTACCTCACAAATCTCGCTGTAAGATTTTTGACGAAGTCATAAATCTGACCCCAGTCTTCCCCCACGCTTCCAGATCTGTAACGAAGCATGAAAAACAATGTCAGCACAAAAAAAAAGAAGAAATCGAGGCAAATACACTTAAATCTTTAAGTCAAATGTCTTCATGTGGTTACTGTAAGAGTTGTGCTGTTGATTACACTGTGAAAAAGAGGCTGAGTCAGCTACACTTCAGTGTTAATCTTTGTGTATCTCAGAGAAAAGAGGGAGTCTATCATCCAACACACAACACAAACTGAGTCAAGACACTTTATTTCAACTGCTGACCACTTCAGTTCCCAGCAGCACTCAGTCCTAAACACACTGCATCATTCCAACACCCAACATTAAGCTACCAGTCAGTGGCCGATGTCCATGCTAATATATATACATTTTTGCTATTATATAAGTCTATTATGCTCACCAAGGCTACATTTATTTGATGAAAAATACAGTAAAAACTAGCCTGGTTAACGTCAGACCACGTTGTCATTGAGACGTGGTCTGGGAACCACATGTTTATTTTCTCGTATTTGAGACGTGGTTTACGAATGCCCAGAGCTGTTTATTGGGTGCTACGAATGTCTATCAAATGCACCTGTACGTAGCTAACAGACAATCATTTCAATTACACCAGATGACATACGTAGAGCGAAAGAAATTAGACGAGGAAGAAGACGATGGGTCAGAGATTTATTTGCGTTCTAAACTACTTAGAACAATATCCAAGGCTGCATCGAAAGGTAACTTCGCGTCTGCTGCCATGTTTGATCCGTATAAACAAACTGCTTCGGTGTGTCGCATAGACGCCGTCATCGTCTTTCTGCGTCCTCCCCATTCTGTGATTGGTCCCCGCACTGAGGCGAAAATTTGGTTCATGGTATCCAGACCGCCTAGCAGCGTGAATAAAATCGCACTGTGCAAAGGCAGTATGGGGAAACCCAGGCTAAGTAAAAACAGTAATATTGTGAAATATTATTACCATTTAAAACAACCGTTTTTTTTTTCAATTTTCAATATTTTAAAAAATATTGTAAAAAGTTGCGTTACAAAAAACACACAACTTTTGTCAAGCTAGGACTCAAAAGCCAGAGAAAATACAGTGGACACCACACAAATCAACATAAAATCAAGCAGAGCTATCAATGAACGCAAAGCCAGAATGCAACTGTAGATATACGGAGATGCCTTCATGATAATTTCTCAATATATGAGAAATCTGTACACAACATAAAATCCATGAAAGTGGACTTTTGCGGGATTAACCTCAATGAAGTGCAGTGCCTTTAATGAAAAAAAGGTGTGTAAAATGTGCCCTTGATGTAATATCTACAGGGTAATGAACTAATAATTATAGTCCACTGCATGTGCTGACAACATAAAACAATTAGAAAATATTTTTTTATGCATTGTCTTCTTCCTTGTATCAAGCCAAGGTCAGAGAATCTAGATAAGCTTTAGTGGGACGATCAGAGAACATCAAACCACATTTAATATAAGGAATGATCTGGAGGTGTGAAGCCAAGTTTCATTCCGGGGCCGGGCACAGACACTCAAGGCCGGATCTGCTAGTCTTTGACTGGTCATTATGCCTGGCTAGTTCTGTGCTGCCCTCAGCATATCACAGTGCCATCCTCCTGTGGTCTGCACTGAGGCCAACAACTATTCTCAAAGGGGTGTCATTTAATATGAACCATTGCAGATACAGATGACAGGCAGACAGACAAAGCAGCCAGTCTTTTTGAACTTGTGTACATCTATTAAACATATGTCACAGTGTCTGGTTTGTGTTCCTGGGTAACCACTAGAGGTCCTCTTCCCGCACGGTGTCCCACACTCTGTTACTACATTTCCCATGATCCTGTCTGTCACTGAGTGTTCATTGTGTTCAGCTGTTTCTCATCACCTCGTTTAGCACTTGTGTATATATATACCCTGTTAGTTTCAGTGTTTGTCACGGAGTCCTTGTTTTATGTCCCCACACTTCCGTTCATGTATCTGCCTGTTTATTGTTCGTTTCTGGATTGCCTTATTGGATTTTTGACCCTTGCCTGGACTGTTGTGAGTACGGATTACCCTTTATTAAATACTGCTCTTGGATCTCACATATCTTGTGTGTGTGTCGTGACAGATCTGAAGTGTGGGGACATAAAACAAGGACTCCGTGACAAACACTGAAACTAACAGGGTATATATATATCACAAGTGCTAAACGAGGTGATGAGAAACAGCTGAACACAATGAACACTCAGTGACAGACAGGATCATGGGAAATGTAGTAACAGAGTGTGGGACACCGTGCGGGAAGAGGACCTCTAGTGGTTACCCAGGAACACAAACCAGACACTGTGACATGACCCCCCCTCTACGGAGCGGCTACCAGACGCTCCAAGACAAGACTAACACACAGCACAAGAGTTCAGGAGGGAGGTGGAACTGTGGAGGATCAGGGGGAGGGATGGTGGGCCAGGTCCATGCAGGGGAACAGGAACAGTGATACATAGCTTCGCCGGCAGCCAGGGCGAAGCAGACAACCCCTCGGGCGGCCAGGGCGGTGAAGACCCCTTGGGCGGCCAGGGCGGTGAAGACCCCTCGGGCGGCCAGGGCGGTGAAGACCCCTCGGCCGGCTTTGGAACAGACGGCACTGGCTCCGGCTCTGGAACAGACGGCACTGGCTCCGGCTCTGGAACAGACGGCACTGGCTCCGGCTCTGGAACAGACGGCACTGGCTCCGGCTCTGGAACAGACGGCACTGGCTCCGGCTCTGGAACAGACGGCACTGGCTCCGGCTCTGGAACAGACGGCACTGGCTCCGGCTCTGGAACAGACGGCACTGGCTCCGGCTCTCGAACAGCAGGCACTGGCTCCGGCTCTCGAACAGCAGGCACTGGCTCCGGCTCTCGAACAGGAGGCACTGGCTGGGCAGACGTGACGTGAACGGTCTCGGGCTGGGCAGACGTGACGTGAACGGTCTCGGGCTGGGCAGACGTGACGTGAACGATCTCTGGCTCGGCAGAGCTCGGCGTGCTGTGTCTCCTCCACGCATGCAGTACCGCCACTGAATAAAAGAGGAAGACAGCCCTCTTGGCTGTGGCAGGAGTGATGGTGGGCAGCTCCGAGAAGGCCTCAGGGCTGACAGCGGGCTGCACGGTGACGACCTCCGGGACCACCGGATTCGGGACCACCGGGACTGGGACCACCGGAACAGTCACGAAGGAAGTCTTCCTTCTCCTCCTCCGTTTCGGGACCACCGAAACTGGAACCACCGAAACCGGGACCACCGGAACTGGGACCACCGGAACTGTCACGGTGGAAGTCTTCCTTCTCCCCCTTCGTTTCGGGACCACCGGAACTGGGACCCCCGGAAGAGGGACCCTCCTCCTGGCCAACCGAGTTCCCTCAAACAATCGTCCGTGTTCGATGGAAGGGGGCTCGGGTGATTCTACCGCCACGGTCTCCTCCGTAATACGAGCCCATAATGCAAAGCACTCGAAAATATTCATCCGAGGCGGCACCTCCCCAGATTGCGAACTCCCACTCTGCTGCTTCCTCTCCCTCGCGGTGGCTGGGGAAGAGGCACAAAAACCCATACCGCTGGATCTATTCATGACGGAGTCCTTCTGTCACGACACACACACAAGATATGTGAGATCCAAGAGCAGTATTTAATAAAGGGTAATCCGTACTCACAACAGTCCAGGCAAGGGTCAAAAATCCAATAAGGCAATCCAGAAACGAACAATAAACAGGCAGATACATGAACGGAAGTGTGGGGACATAAAACAAGGACTCCGTGACAAACACTGAAACTAACAGGGTATATATATATACACAAGTGCTAAACGAGGTGATGAGAAACAGCTGAACACAATGAACACTCAGTGACAGACAGGATCATGGGAAATGTAGTAACAGAGTGTGGGACACCGTGCGGGAAGAGGACCTCTAGTGGTTACCCAGGAAACACAAACCAGACACTGTGACAACATACAGATAGATAGATAGATAGATAGATAGATAGATAGATAGATAGATAGATAGATAGATAGATAGATAGATAGATAGATAGATAGATAGATAGATAGATAGATAGATAGATTTCTTGAACTAGTGTGCATCCATTAAATCAGAAACCAAGTGTCTTGCTGTGTGGCCCCTAATCGCCAGTAGTGAAACTGTGAAATAGCTGACACGGACAGTTATTATTCACAGCTTTACCTACAAACACGAGTTTATATTTTATCATGTAAACAATAATAATAAGTAGATATATTTTGTCTTGAAATACATTTAAATTTCAGATTACTTACCGGTCTAAAACAAAGTAAAGGTCGTAGACGCCGTCGCAAGAAGAAGGGATCTCTGCTTTAAAAGATGAAAAACAGAAGAAAAGCGTGACTGTGGTTGCCACTATCCTGAGAGTTTCGTTTGTCATAATGAGTTATGCATCCGTGGGATAAAAACCATAAGAAATCGACTTGAATTATGTTTTCTTATATAAAATGGCATAAAAGCAATGTCAGGTTCAAAACAAAAGCGATGTGTCCACTGGTCTGGGACAACATAGGCTACTCTGCTTTATAGCGTTGCAGAAAAGTTCAACTTCTTCCTGTGAAACATGCAACGTCACTACATCTAATTTCTTCACTTATCCGTTTTACGCAACCCCGAAAACAAACTGGCTGCTGTCAGCTTTTTACAACAAGAAAAAGGCAGAGTAAGGTAATTGTTTGAAAAGTTGCTTGCGAGTTCGAGTAGTTCACCTAATTTTTGATGCGCGTCCGCCCAGATGTTCCCCAGGGTTTTGAGGTCAAAATACTGTTTGGCTCTCACGCACACACACACACACACACACACACACACACACACACACACACACACACACACACACACACACACACACACACACACACACACACACACACACACACACACACACACACACACACACACACACACACACACACACACACACACACACACACAGCAGCTGTGATCCTCAAACAGGATGTGTATTTGAATAGGACTATAAAAGACACATTTCTTTATTTTCTGTGGGATACTGATTGTATTTAGTAGGTATACTCTATTTAACAGTGATTGCATTTTGATTGCAGTCAGTCATGTCAATGGCAGTCAGTAAACATACAAGCCCTGTGTTAACTCCTATGTGGCAAGATATGGCCTTGAGTCATGTTATGTGTGATCTGCATGGGGAAATATTTATGTGCATAAGCCTTAAAGATTAATGTAGGGTATTCACACCAAATTTGGTAAATTATCAAAAGAGGTTGTGACTCTACCATTTTTTAGCTACAAAACATGATCTTTGGCTTTGCTTAAATGAGCCTTGTATTAAGAAAAAAAAATCTTATAATTATCTATTATTAACATAGCTTTGCTAAGAAAAGTCTCCAGGTCATAAAAGCTTTTTTCTTCTATTTATTATTATTATTATTATTATTATTATAAATAAATAATAGTAATATTTTGGATTATCCATTTATGAATTCCTCATTTGCAAACTGCTTTGAATGAAAGTGTCTGATCAATAAATGTAATAATGATAATAATAATAAATATAGCTGCAAGCAACCATTACCGGGGCCAAGCGCAAGAAGCGGCAACATACGCAAACATTGCTGGGAGTGTCAGACCAACTGCAGCAATGAGCAATTAAAGACATTTAAAGATGAATTTTGGCAAAATGGTTGAAAATAATCACATACATTAACTATGATCACTTTCGACCAATAGGTGGCGCCGTTATGAAATCGATGCGTTGTGATCAGAGTGAGGTGACATGACACATACAAAGTTTGGTGTCAAAATGTGAAGGCATTACAGAGATAAAGCCCGAATAGACATTTTGGCAGCATGCCTCAAATTTGATGCTGTGGTATACAAAAACGGTTTCGTCTATCGTCACGAAATCCATAACTTTTAGTCGGCATGGTCTGGAGATGACACGATTCGATTTTGGTAAAAATCAGACCAACTGTCTCGGAGAAGTTTAAAAAAGAAGGTTTGAAAAGAAAATAAAGATGGCGGACAGGAAGTTTGGCTGATTATGGCAAAGCTGGTATCCGTGTTTTCGGCATAACCCGAGCACCCAGGTCACGATCAGCAATGGTTTCATTCACTCCGGCTCTGACACACCACCACGAAGCTTGGGTGGTTTCACAGCGGAAGACACAAGCCGGGACCAGAGCAAGAATCTCTCCGCCCCTCCCGGTTTTCGAGATCTCCACTCAGAACCGCTTTGACCCTCTTGTTGATGCTGTGATCATCGGCGATTCCATCGTCCGACACGTCCACGTTACGTTAGGTAAAAGTAAGGTGCGCAGCCACTGCTTTCCTGGTGCATATGTTTTTGATATCACTGCGCGGGTACCTGATTTCTTGAACGGTGACGAGCGCGTCGGAGCTGTTGTGCTGCACAAGGGAGCAAACGACACTAGGCTGCGACAGACGGAGGTTCTGAAGAAAGACTTCAGGAGCCTGATCGATACGGTACGCAGCACATCGCCTGAAACACTGATCATTATGTCTGGACCGCTTCCTACGTACCGACAAGGGCATAAAAAGTTCAGTAGATTATTCGCGCTAAATGAATGGTTAATGTCATGGTGCAATGAGCAGAAACTGCTCTTTGTAAATAATTGGAATCTGTTTTGGGAGCGACCGAGGCTCTTCCGCGCTGATGGCTTACACCCAAGTAGAATCAGGGCAGATCTTCTGTCGGATAACATCTCCAATGTTAAATACCGTTTGACTAGTAACCAAAAATCCAAATCACAGTCTCTACTGCAACAATTTAATTGATATTAATACTATTGTAGAACATTGCATAGAAACTGTGTCTATTCCTCGTTTACTAAGATCAAATAATAATTCTACTGTGGGATCTAGAAAAAATCTAATTGTTATCAAAACAAAAAATCTCGCTATTAGTGAACAAAAACAATTTCTAAAGCTAGGTCTTCTAAACATTAGATCGCTCAGACCTAAGGCGGATATTGTAAATGAAACAGTCACAGATAATAATTTCGATGTTCTGTGCCTTACTGAAACCTGGCTTAAACCAAATGATTATTTCGGTCTAAATGAGTCTACTCCGCCAGGATTCTGTTATAAGCATGAGCCCCGTCTGATCGGTCGTGGCGGTGGTGTTGCAACAATCTACAGAGATATCCTTAATAATACTCAGAAAACTCGTCATAGGTTTAATTCGTTTGAGGTACTTGTGCTAAATGTTACGCTCTTAGATGTAAGAAAGAAATCCCTATTATCTCTAGCCTTGGCTACCGTATATAGACCTCCAGGGCCTTACGCTGATTTCCTAAAAGAGCTTGCAGATTCAACGTCGATAAAGCATTAATTGTTGGAGATTTTAACATACACGTAGATAATTCAAATGATGCGTTAGGGGTTGCGTTTACAGATTTATTAAACTCCTTTGGGGTCAAGCAAAACGTCACCGGACCAACTCATCCTCTTAATCATACACTCGATTTAATTATATCATATGGAACTGATCCAACCGATATAGATATCATTCCACAAAGTGATGATGTCAGTGACCACTTCATAGTAACTTGTATATTACGTACTGCTGTAATATGTCATGCTGCACCACGTTACCGACCAGGCAGAACAATCCTTCCATCCACCATAGATAATTTCTCAAATTGCTTATCTGATCTGTCTCAGCTACTGCCTGAACCCAAACAAACAGATGAATTAGATGAACTAACTAGCACTATGAGCACCATTCTCTCTAGAACATTGGATATTGTTGCACCCATTAGATTAAAAAAGGTCAGAGAGAAAAGTAAAGAACCATAGGCCAGGGCTGAGCATATCCGCAAACTAATAGAAAACCACTGAAATAATCCAAGGTTCTTATTTAACACTGTGGCTAGACTAACAAATAAACAGACGTCACCTGAACAAAATATCCCGTTACAGTTTAGTAGTAATGATTTCATGAACTTCTTCACTGAGAAAATTGAAGGCATCAGAACCACAATTGTTAACGTTCAATCGTTGCTTGCACCTTATGATTCAGCCTCAATTATCACCCCGCAAGAACAATTACAATGCTTTACAACTACTCTTTCTTGCAAGAAAATTACATCTATTACAGTCTGGATTCCGGCCCCATCATAGCACTGAAACTGCGCTAGTTAAAATCACAAATGCTTTTAGCTTCGGACCAAGGCTGTATCTCAATACTAGTTTTACTTGATCTTAGTGCTGCGTTCGATACTATAGACCACACAATACTCTTAGATTGACTACAAAACTACACTGGTGTTCAAGGACAAGCATTAAGCTGGTTCAGATCATACTTATCTGAACGCTACCATTTCGTCTACTTAAATGGAGAAAAATCGATCATAACTTCAGTAAACTATGGAGTGCCGCAGGGATCTGTGTTAGGCCCTCTATTATTCTCAATATATATGCTGCCACTAGGTAATATTATAAGGAAACATGGAATTAATTTCCATTGTTATGCTGATGACACTCAAATATATATTTCATCACGGCCGGATGAATACGCTAAATTATCCAAACTGACAGATTGTGTTGAAGATATAAAAGATTGGATGACGTGTAATTTTCTTTTATTAAATCCAGACAAGACAGAGGTACTACTTATCGGTTCAAAAAACTGTCCGCAAAACCTCTTACAACACAACTTTAACATAGTAGGATGCCCTGTTACTTTATCCTCTACAGTAAAAGACCTAGGTGTTATATTAGACTGCAACCTGTCTTTTTAAAAATCATATTTCATATGTTACAAGAACAGCCTTTTTCCACCTTAGAAACATTGCTAAGCTACGTAACATGCTATCTGTTTCTGATGCAGAAAAGTTAGTTAATGCATTCATGACCTCGAGACTAGATTACTGTAATGCTTTATTAGCTGGTTGTCCTGCATCCTCAATAAACAAGTCACGTTAGTCCAAAATGCAGCCGCTAGAGTTCTTACTAGATCAAGATAATATGATCATATAACACCGATTTTATCATCACTACATTGATTACCTATAAAGTTCCGTATTAATTACAAGGTATTGCTACTGACTTATAAAGCCCTAAATGGTTTAGCTCCAGCCTATTTAACGGATCTTCTATCGCCCTATAATCCATTGCGCTCTTTAAGATCACTAAATTCAAGGCTTTTGGTTGTACCTAGGATATCCAGATCCACCAAAGGAATCGCTCTCGCTCTCCCAGTTTAAAACTAGACTAAAGACGCATCCTTTCAACCAGGCATTCATATATTAATATATATATATATATATATATATATATATATAATTATATATATATATATATATATATATATATATATATATATATATATATATATATATATATATATATATATATATATATATATTATCTTACATTAAATCCGGCCTCTAGTTCATAACCGCCAGAGGAGAACTGGCCCCCAACTGAGCCTGGGTTCTCCCAAGGATTTTTTTTTTCTCCAGTAGGTCACCTGATGGAGTTTTAGGACACCAGTAGGTCACCTGATGGAGTTTTAGGACACCAGTAGGTCACTTGATGGAGTTTTAGGACACCAGTAGGTCACTTGATGGAGTTTTAGGACACCAGTAGGTCACCTGATGGAGTTTTAGGACACCAGTAGGTCACCTGATGGAGTTTTAGGACACCAGTAGGTCACTTGATGGAGTTTTAGGACACCAGTAGGTCACTTGATGGAGTTTTTTGGTTCCTTGCCACTGTTGCCTTTGGCTAGCTCAGTTGGGGATATTCAAATTAATTAACCAATCAATAATACCATTGATCAGCCCTACCAAACGTGGATGTTTTTTCCACTAAGAAACAAACATTTTTATGTTATTTTGATTGATACTGTGAAGCTGCTTTGATACAATCTATATTGTGAAAAGCGCTATATAAATATATACTTGACTTGACTTGACTTGACTTGACTTGACTTGACTTCTCAACTACTGCCACTGTAAGCTGTGATGATTGAACACAAACTGCATATCATGTTATGATCAATATGAAAATATGATGTTAATATCAGGTGATGTGTCTGAACATTCATCTTCTGCAGTGGCTTCACCAACACTGACTCCAGTCAGAATCTCAAACTCTGAGAAGACATCAAGCCAGTGGTGTAGTGCAGGGTATACGCAGGTATACGGCGTATACCCACTTCTTTTTCAGTCGGCATTGCGTATACCCACTTCTAAATCCCCTCTCCAAACAAATACATCCAAACTCACGTGAATAAACAGACAGGGTCGTTTTTTTTAAAGTGCAGCCTATATAATCAAAGTTGTGAAATAATTCCCTAATATTAACTCTATTTTGGCGCTGCAATGATTCGCCCATCGCCAGGGCCGGCTCTAGTCCTTTGGTTGCCCTAGGCGAGATTGATTTTTGCCCCCCCATCCCCCACCCCCCACCTCCTTTAAAAATAATGAGTATTTATTTAACAAAAATGCTCTTATAGTCACTCCAAAACTTCAACAAGCAAATTATGACTTGAACTGTAATAAATTGTTTATACAAATGCTACAAAGAACATTCAAGGATATTTCAATCATCCTAAATAGTTGCATTGTACAAATATATTTGATCTTGTAGTAGATAAATGACAATTACTACCACCACTACTATTATTACTAATCTATTAGGCTGCTGCAAGGCTAGTGGGGTTCGGGGGCATGCTCCCCCGTAAGAAAATTTTGTGCATTTTAATGTTAAATTCATCAATCTGGTGCACTTTGAGAGTTTAAAATTAGAAGTCCATATTCAGTGTTCAAATTAAACAAAGAAAAATTCAAACCTCTTTTAGTTAGTGTCTGTCTACATTACATAATAATAGTTATAATATTAATCCCATGATAATACTCATATTGTCACGGTGTGGGTTTTGTGTTTCATGCCTTGTTCCTATCTGTCTTGTGTTCCCCCCATTATTGTGTATTTGGTTTAGTCCTGTTCCAGTTTTCCCGCTCCTCGTTTGTGTTCATGTTTACCATCTGTGTTAGTTAATTTACCCAGCTCTGTCTTGTTTCACTCATCCGTTCCCCTGTATTTAAACCCTGTGTTTTAGTTCAGTCCTTGTAAGTTCTTGATGTTGTTAGGTTTGCTGTTGCTTGTAGCTGTCGCCATGTTCCTGTCGCCATGTTCCTGTCGCCATGTTCCTGTCGCCATGTTCCTGTCGCCATGTTCCTGTCGCCATGTTCCTGTCGCCATGTTCCTGTCGCCATGTTCCTGTCGCCATGTTCCTGTCGCCATGTTCCTGTCTTGAGTTCCGTTTTCCTTTGTTTGCCTTGGATGTTGACTTTATCAAAATAGTGCTTGCAATTGGATTATGGGGGTTGGGGGACTTGGGGGTTTGCTCCTCTCGCTGCCTCCTGCTCTCTCTGTGATTAGGGAATTAAGCTGTGTTACCGGTTGGGGGCCAAGGAGGTCGACCCGAGGGAGCTCCCCGATATCTCCGGTCTGAAGTGGAGAGAGGCACTCGCCCGATGTCTGGAGAGCTTCCTTCCGCAGTACGCCAGGTCATCACCTGATCTCCGCGCCCAGCCAGAGACCGCCGTCCAGCCAGAGACCGCCGTCCAGCCAGAGATTCACGTCACTTCTGCCGAGCCAGAGACTGAGCTTCACGTCACTTCTGCCAAACCAGAGACTGAGCTTCACGTCACTTCTGCCGAGCCAGAGACTGAGCTTCACGTCACTTCTGCCGAGCCAGAGACTGAGCTTCACGTCACTTCTGCCAAGCCAGAGACTGAGCTTCACGTCACTTCCTCACCCATACGTAGGGATAGGTACAAAAACCCGGTATTAAACATTAAACGGGCCCTGGGGCCAAATTAAGGAAGACCGCATAAGCCTACACGTTATCAGTTCTGCTGACGGTACTGAAGAAATTACACACACTATTTATTATAGACAATGTCACATTGTCTTGCAAATTCTGTGAGGATTAGGAGGGGTGTTTTAAACAGTCTTCATACAACATGTTTTTCAGGCTGGTTGTTTGTAATTGTTTGTAAGTAGGGAGAAAATAAAAACCTTTATTAAACATTTATGAAACGCATGTTCATGTTTTGTAAATGATTGGTTAATCATTAATCAATCAATTGTAAATGACTTATAACTGAATCTACAAATCAAACATACAATAATGAACATATCACTTATTAAACATTTATGAAACGCATAATTGTTTCATAAATAATTAGGTAATCATTTACTAATGACTTGTACATGACTTGTAACAGAATCTACAAAACATACATAAAATGTTAGTATATCTGTAACGGAGCAGGCTCCCGCACCACCTCCTCTTCACCACCGGAGGGAACCGTCTCCGGAATATTAACTTTACCCATCTAACTCCAATTCCCATCATGCCTCATACCTGGGACTGATTGCACTCACACCTGCACCTCATTCACACACACACCTGCACCTCATTCACACACACTCATATAAGCCTCATTCACACACTCATTCAGTGCGAAGTCTTGATCTGCCCCGGCCATCATTTCTGAGCGTTATTTCCCGAGTTTGATTCCCGTGTTTGATTTTGGATTGTTTATCGTTGCTGACCCTTCTCTGCCTGCCCTGACCCTTTGCCTGTTTACCTGGTTTGTCTCAGCCTTGCCTTCTCTGTTCTGTTTGCCACTGTTGGACCCTGCCTGTTTTGATTCTTCTAATAAATGCTGCAAATGGATCCTCCTGACTCCGCCTCTTCACAACAATATCACTTGCTAATCATTTATGAATGTTTTAAACGATAAGTTCATCATTAACTAACTTCTTATAAATTACTTAAAACTGAACGTTATTATAAGCCGCAGCTCTCTCATTGACCTATTCAGTCATTCTCTCAGTTGAGCATTTATAAATAGCAACTGGAACAATCAGAAGACGGTTGAAATGGCTTAACGGTACTTGAACAACCCTTATTTTGTTTTTAACATTTGTATTTAAATGGATCCTTTCTCACTTAGATGCTGTGACAAAAAGCAGCCAAGCCACTGCATGTGAGGTGGAAGCCACCATAAAAACGTGGCTCCGTAATGCCAGGGACAGAGAACTGGGCCAGAACTGCAGCTACTGGTTCCCCTGAGGGATTGGTTTTTAATTTATTTTGACTTGTTTTAAGTGTTCTGTGTTTCTGTTTTTGTGGTTATTGCTGTTTTAAACTGTATTATTATTAATTATAATTATTATTGTCAGTAAATAAATAATTATTTTTTAAAAACATGACCCTCGATTTATTGCTGCTAACAAATGCATTGTTCTGTATTGTAATTGTTCCATATAATAATATGGGTGTACCTACACTCTGTGTGCTCAAACTTTGCACCTGCACCCACAGTGTGCCCACATCCAGCCCACATGAGGGCCCGCTCTAATTTGTATGGGCCAGCCCAAAGTCAGCCCACACTTTGGGCTGTCCCACTAGGGCCCCACCTGGACCCCATAGTGTGGGGCCCACACGTGCCCCGCATTTCACGCCGGTATCTGGGCCCACAGTGGGCTGCTATAAGGGTTTGCTGTGGGCCCACAACTGGCCCCAATGGGGGCCCACTCTATTTACTGTGGGCCTGCCCACAGTCAGCCCACACTTTAGGCTATGTTTGGGCTACAATGTTTGGGCTACACTTTGGGATAGTGGGTGACTCTATAATCAGAAACATTAGTAGCAGGGACACAACTACATGCTGCCTTCCACAAGCAACGACATCTGATGTAAACAGGGAACTTCAGAACATTCTGATGAAACATAAGACTGCAAACCGACTCATTGTTCATGTGGGGAAGAATGATATTCATAAAGAGCAGTCAGAACTCCTTAAGAAGGATTTCAATGAACTTTTTGAAACACTTAAAAGATTGAAAGTTCAGACATTCATCAGTGGACCACTCCCAGCAAGAGGAACAAACCGGTTTTCACGGTTGCTTGGGATTAACACATGGCTGCAAAAAAACTGCAATATAAAAGGAGTGAACTTCATTGACAACTTCAATCTTTTCTGGAGTCAGAGGCAACTGTTTCAACAGGATGGGCTCCACCCAAACAAACTTGGTTCAAGAGTGCTAAAGGACAATATCTACTTCTCCCTCCATCATCCTTCTGCAGTGTGTGCCAATCCACTCAACCTGAATGGCAAACACACCTCTACACAGTATGAATGACCACATGACTTCACTTCAGCACCTGAATGGACATGCGGTGGACACATCACACAAGAACAATGATAACACCACTCAGCCACAACAACCTCTGCTCACGGACACAATCTCAGCTGAGCTCTGCCCACAGAACTCACCACAGACAGACTGTGACATACTAGAACTGCTAGAAGATTCAGCACCCAAGGACGACTTTCTGGAAAACAGCCAGGAAATCCAGGACAGCATATTACAGCCTCCGATAACACCAGAGCAACAGCCCCCCTCCCCAGACACGTTATCCCTTTCTCCAGCATCTCCGCTTCTGTGCTTCTCAGAGAAAATGGAACAACTGGTGTATGCTGGAACCAAACTATCCCACTCTTTTGCAAGCCCCCAGATGTCAACCAAAAAACGGAAGGCCCCACAACCACCAAAGCCTGCGGGCCCAGCTCGCCCTCCTCCTCCTCCTGTGAGAGCTCTTCGGCCTCTGCCACAGCGCCAGGGCTCACACCCTCCTCCAGCGGCTCACGGTGAACCAAAAACAACTGATACCAGGTCTCAGTGATATGTGTCGGGTCCCCGCTATGATAACTGTAACTTTCTTAAATGTTTACAAAACAAGTGTGCCTGAATCTTTCTCTATTGCTGTTCAATTACATGATAGAAAATCTAAGGCCTTCAAAAGCCGTACAGCAAACCCATCTAATCTGGTGCCTATCACACGCCAAACTAAGATCTCTGTGGGGACAAAAAGTAAGACTGTTAAGTTGGCACTTTTAAACATCCGCTCACTTAAAAATAAATCACTTCTAGTCAACGACTTAATAACCACAAACAACCTGGACTTTATGTTTCTAAATGAAACTTGGCTAGAAGACAGCTGCAGTGCAACAGTCCTCAATGAAACATCCCCTCCTAACTTTACTTTTATGAGTGTTTGCAGAGCGGGTAAGAGAGGCGGGGGCTTAGCTGCTCTTTTTAAAGATGTCTATCAATGTAAGCAAATATCATTTGGGAATTACCCGTCTTTCGAATATCTGGGTATTGTGTTAAAAGGTGCTCCACGTATTTTACTTATCATTATTTACAGGCCTCCAAAATACTCTCCAGCCTTTGCTGAGGACTTTCCAGAACTGTTATCAACAATTTCCTCAGAGTTTGACTGTTTTGCCATTGCTGGAGATTTTAACATTCACATAGATAATGCAGAAAACAATATGGCAAAAGAAACTGTTTTGAAAACTTTTGATCTGACTCAGCATGTACATGGACCCACACATAATCGTGGACACACTCTAGATTTACTTATCAGTAAGGGTCTAAACATCTCATCGATTGTTATTAAGGATGTAGCAGTGTCTGATCATTTCTGTATTTTCTTTGATATATTGATCTCTCCTGCCATTGAAGCTAGATCTGTGTCTGTCAAGAAGAGATGCTTAAATGAGAACATTAGTGTACTATTTATGAAGGCTATATCTTCAACACCAAGCATATCTGCTGACTCTGTTGATTTTCTCCTTGAATCTTTTAACTCAAAAATGAAAAGTGTAATTGATCATATTGCTCCTGTGAAAGTCAGGAAGAATAGTGGTAGACAAAAAGCACCTTGGAGAAACTCAACAGCAGTGCAAAACATGAAAAGACAATGCAGAAGAGCAGAGCGCATGTGGTGGAAGACAAAACTTGTAGTCCATTATAACATCTACAAAGACAGCATCCATGCTTTCAATATAGAACTAGGCAAAGCTTGACAGACTTTCTTCTCGAATATTATAAATTCGAGCAACTTAAACAACACACGCACTCTTTTTGCTACTGTAGAGAGACTGACAAACCGCCCAAGCCAGATTCCCAGTGAAATGCTCTCAGACAGCAAGTGCAGTGAGTTTGCTTCTTTCTTCTCTGAAAGAAATTAATAATATCAGAAAGGTGATCAGCTCATCCTTGAGTTGCGCTGGGGTCAAACAGATCAGACCACTACCTGAGAAAGTAGATACTATGTCTGTTTTCGAAGAAATTGATGGCAAAATTTTGGAAGAAACCGTACAGCACCTTAAAACATCAACCTGCGCCCTTGACATACTTCCCACATCTTTTTTCAAAAGTGTGTTAAACAGCTTAGAAGCAGATCTACTAGAAGTGGTAAATGCCTCACTTCTCTCTGGGAGTTTTCCAAACTCCCTGAAAACTGCAGTTGTCAAGCCCCTCCTGAAAAAGAGCAATCTGGATAAGACCATCTTAAGCAATTATAGACCGATCTCAAATCTTCCTTTCATAGGCAAGATCATTGAAAAAGTTGTTTTCAATCAGCTAAACAAATTCTTAAGCTTGAATGGATACTTTGACAATTTTCAATCTGGTTTTCGATCGCATCACAGCACAGAGACAGCGCTCATAAAGATAATAAACGATATTCGCTTAAATACTGATACAGGCAAATTATCAGTGCTGGTACTACTCGACCTCAGTGCTGCATTTGACACTGTCGATCATAACATACTTCTTGACAGGCTGGAAAACTGGGTGGGGCTTTCTGAGATAGTCCTAAAATGGTTCAGGTCATACTTAGAAGGGAGAGGTTATTATGTGAGTATAGGAGACCATAAGTCTGAGTGGACATCCATGACATGCGGAGTCCCCCAGGGCTCAATTCTTGCGCCACTCCTGTTCAACCTGTACATGCTCCCAATGAGCCAAATAATGAGAAAGAACCGAATCTCTTACCACAGCTATGCAGACGACACACAGCTCTACTTAGTCCTATCGCCTAACGATTACAGCCCCATTGATTCCCCTTATTCACCGCGCCTCCATCTTGAAAACCAAGACGAGGCTGGGGGGTACACTCTACCGGAAGTGCAGTGACAGAGCGCGGCGTCTGTGTCATAGATATCTGTGTACCTGTGTGGACAACAAACCTCTAATCTCTTCCGGAAATAACAGTGGAGTAAATGGCAAATCGCAAATAACGACTGCGAGATTCCCCGGGCTGTTTTGCTGAAAAGACACGGCTAGTCACGGCAGGACATTAGCTGATCAGGCTAGTCTAAAGAGCTACAACTTGTTTAACGTTACCAAGCAAGCTCGGGCTAGAACAGAGGCGAAATAATTAACTCACTTTCATGTTTGAATGCCGTTTGTGATCCGATGTGGATTCTGATCACCGTATAAGGTAACTTTAGAAATATTTATAACGTTATAGCAGCTATACGCGATGCAAAAGACTATGCACGCTAACCATTACCATAGGAAACATAGTAAACGCTTGAAGATTACGCATAGTAAAAAACCATGGTGAACGATTGAAGAAATCAGACCAATAATAAAGGCTATCACAATCATGTTTTTATTTTATCTGTCAGTAGCCTACGTCTCGTCTTTTAATAGCGGAGTATCATCATAAAATAAAGCAACATTTTTTGCGGGTGCTTCCTCTGTTTCTCTGACTGAAAATATCTGTAACGTTAGCCTAAGTTACTGGGAGTCGAGAGAGTGCTAAAGCTCATCAGGTTTTATTTTTGGTGGCATATATTTGTAGAAATTATCATTCTTTCTAAATGTGATGCATGTCTTGTAACGTTAACTACCAAATAAACAGAAACAGACGCGACTGAAGAAGTGTGTCATCTTTCATTTGTGAAACCTAACGGTAATTTATTTCTTTGACTAATGTGCAATTTTGACATACATTAATTCATGATCAATGTCACTTTTTATTGTAAACCTGGCTGTAGTAAAACATCGATGCTTGGGTGTGTGAGTGAGTGAGTGAGTGTGTGTGTGTGATATTCAAGAAAACAACAAAAATGCCAGCAAACGGTCGCTTTTCAGTCGTTTCCAGTGATTTCTTTTTGATTAGTTTTCTGATAAAACTTCCGCTTGTTGGTAAAATGATGGGTTAGTGGGACGTTGTTCCATAGAGGCCTGTTACGAGCGTTAAGATAACGTTATGACTGTAGTTACAGAGGGCCACCGTTACTTCCGTACCCCACAGCCTCGTTTTGGTTTAAGACTGGTGACGTAGGTGAATCTTGGTGTGTCTCTAGAGTCAGACCTTAGTTTCAGATGTCATGTCAAAGCAATTACTAAATCAGCATACTATCATCTGAAAAATATTGCAAGAATTAGATGCTTTGTTTCCAGTCAAGACTTAGAGAAACTTGTGCATGCTTTCATCACCAGCAGGGTGGATTATTGTAATGGACTCCTCACTGGCCTTCCTAAAAAGACCATAAGACAGTTGCAGCTCATACAGAACGCTGCTGCTTGGATTCTGAGCAGAACCAGAAAATATGAACATATCACACCAGTCCTCAGGTCTTTACACTGGCTCCCAGTTACATTTAGGATTGATTTTAAAGTATTATTACTAGTATATAAATCATTCAATGGGCTAGGACCTCAATACATTGCAGATATGCTCACTGAATATAAACCCAACAGATCACTCAGATCATTAGGATCACATCAGTTAGAAATACCATGGGTTCACTCTAAGCAAGGAGAGTCCGCTTTTAGCTACTATGCCAGCCGCAGCTGGAACCAGCTTCCAGAAGAGATCAGATGTGCTCCTACAGTAGTCACATTCAAATCCAGACTCAAAACATCTGTTTAGCTATGCATTTACTGAATGAGCACTGTGCCACTGTTCGTCCGACTGTTTTTACTGTACTTTATTTTATTTTTTATTCTTATTTGTTTTGATTATTTTATTTTCTCCTATGTAAAGCACTTTGAATTACCATTGTGTATGAAATGTGCTATATAAAGAAACGTGCCTTGCCTTGCCTTGCCTTGGGCTGTCCCACTGGGGCCCCACCTGGGTCCCAAAGTGTGGGGCCCACACGTGCCCCGCATTTCACGCCGGTATCTGGGCCCACAGTGGGCTGCCCGCAAGGGGAGCATGTTTGCTGGGACAGCTTTAGGGCTTGACTGTCATTGTTGTTTGTGGCTTCTGGTGGTAGCTATTATGGACATTAGACACTTTTTAAAAAGTAAAATAAGGAGTCATGAACGATACGAGGCGGATAAGAGGCAAGCAGAGTTATCTACTGGCGCCGTTCCCTCATCATTACGCTCAGGTCGGTGAAGGCTCTTTCTTTAGCAAACCCTGGTCTAACTTACCTAGCCCTGTACTCACTGTTGAGGGGGAAGGTAACTGTATACTATATGCACCCATACTATAGTATAATGTGGGATATAAATACATTTTTAAGTCGTTAAATTCAAGATCACGTAAACTTTTCCCTCCGCTGCGGCTGTATTCTCCATTCACCATTCAAACAGCACGTCGCGTTCGGTTACGAGTCAACGATGAAACTCTCTCCAAGATGATTGAATGTTACTATTATTATACTTTATCTGTAGATAAAGCTCTATGGTTTCGCTGGTTATCTTGCTGGACTGTATTGCTGTACCTTAATCATGTTCGTTTCTACCGGGTGTCTGTTAGATCACAACACTAGAGTCAGAGCACTATTACTGTTCTTCACGCGCACAGTCACTGAAATTTAAAACTGTTAAAAGAAAAGTCTCAATAAACGATTGCATAGATAGATACTGTATAATACACTATGCACCGATATGCCTTTCCTTTGTGCTTTGAACTTTTCTGCGTGCTGTGACGGTGTTGCTTCAAGCGCATCATTCTGCGCTCGGGATGCGCATAAGCGCTGTGTGCCGCACTGTATTGGAGTCTTTCAATATCATCATAATACTTTTGCGCAATGAAAGATTATCAATAGCCTTTTTTGTTCTGTCCTATCTATCATATGTTGCTGCCTCATTAAACAGCTGTGCTATACATTTAAAAATGTTTTTCATGAATGTATTTAACAACAATACAAAAAGAGCAATGTGTAACGTTTTACTAGATTTAGTGATACACTTTGTTCCCCACTAAATAATGTTTTTTTTCACTAAATGTTCAGATTTTATACAATTAATGTTTTTCTAGACTAAATTTTACTGAGTCATCCACTAATCTAGTTTATAATATAATTTTGCTCATACATTTATGATCAAACATTTTTTTATTTTATTTTTCCCACAAAAGAGTGATTATCAGTTCAACACACAGAGTTATAGAAATTATACTTGATTTAAAAAAAAAACTGTGCTGGTATTCGATCGGTATCGGTCGATACGACGAAATTTTGGTATCGGATTGGATCGGTTCAGAAAAAATGGTATCGGGACATCCCTAATATTTTCTGGTAGGCTATATCTAAGTTACCCAGGAGCTCTGTTGACATAGGCTTAGCTTGATGAATTGAGTCGTTGAACACAGCAGGAGAAAACGCAACGTTAGCCAGCTAACGTTAGCTAAAGCTTCGGTGGAAAATTATTAGCTATAACGCTACGAAGGCCATAATATTTTTGATTCATTGCTGAAGTTAAGTTTCTCCAGCTGAGCTCTCCCCAGGTTGGCAAAAAATGCATATCAAAATGCATCAGATTGATGCTTTAAAATATGGAATATTTAAAATTTTCTTACGGGGGAGCATGCCCCTGGACCCCCCTAGAGGGCTAATATCCTTCTAACCTACTTCACCCCAGACCCGTTTTCATGCCTACTGTAGTTCCTCTTACAGACTTATACAAGCAGACTGTTGGAGTGATTTATGTGTGTGTGTATTCATTTTTTTAATATTATTTAATATTCATGTATTATTTATTTGTGTATCTGTGAATAAAAAATGCACCTGAATGCAGGAAATTAAGTGTTCAATGCCCAACGTTTCCTGAGGTACCCCAGACCCCCCATTTATATTATTATTGCTTATTATGTGCCTATGTAGAAGAAGTAGTTACCAAAAGCGGGGGTGAGTGGGTGGGTGGGTAAGTGGGGACTGGGCTAAGCCCCCAATGTATCAAGACCCTAGCAACGCCCCTGGTATTGAGAATGAGGAGTTGTCGTCATGGTACAGAGCCCCTCCCCTTTCCGCCATGTTGGTAGGATTCCCGTGGCAAAACATGATTGTTTACGTGTGTTGTTAACTTGTTAGTAGAGGAGATTCTCGCAATGCCGCACTGTTTTACCATGCCTGGAAGTCACTGCTGCGTTAAAAACTGCTCCAGTACCTCACACGATACATATGGAAAACATAGGAACAATGGAATACAGTTTTTTAGGTTATCGAAATGGACACAGCATCAGGGAGAGCAAGTCTCTGACCTGACGAGGAGATGCCGGATTGCTTGGTTGGTTTGCTGGTTTGATAAGATTGTCAGTGTTTGCTGTGCCTTAACAAACATGTGCAAAATTGTTGTTTGAGTGCCTTGTTCATTACTTTTCTTATTTCTTTGAAATAAATGCTTGAAACAACTTGATATGGCTTAACATTATTTATTGAGAACTGAATATATATATTTTTTTGGACAACATAAGTTTTATGGACAACATAAGTAATAATAATAAAATAATAATACTGTTATACGTGCAAAAGAACAAATATATTGATGCTGCTTCTCCAAATACCGCTGTTTTGCACTTGGTGTGAGCTTGTTCCTGTAAGGTCCCTTTTCTTTCACCTTATCTTTTTGCATTGCTTTACTTTCTTCCTTTTTTTCTCATATTCGTAGATCCGTCTCTGTCCTGCCAAAATAATAAATGCGCGAAAATAATAAATGTGCGAACATTAAAGAGCTCTGGAATGTTTAGTCACATTTCTGTGAGGTTCTGAAGGCGTTGCCCCTGGTAACCGATAGCGTCTCCTACCATCATGGCCGACCGGCTCAGACCCCGCCCAATTCGGCACGTGACTCCTCATTCTCAATAAAATAGGTGCGACGGACATCTAGGTAAGCGTGCTATTCCGGTGTCATGCCGAAAAGTGATGGTCTGCCGAAAATTGATGGCCGGCCGCGGGAGCGTGCGTAGCGTGTTAAAGCTGTATCGCCCATTCTCTTTAAGAATACAGTTGCTTTTATGTGGATCAAACAGACATAACGTGCAAATAAACATCAGCTTATGTCTGTGGTAATAGCACTCACCTGTAAAGGGCCAATACAACCATTATAATGCAGTATTTCACCTGCCAAAAAGTGATTGAAGCCTCTACTTATTGAATGAAAGGTTATTTCTGCCCTGAAATTTGTTGATTATATTCATGAGGGTTAAATATGACTGATTATAACTCACCTACTACTTTTTACCTCTTAAAAACCTGTAAAGGGCCTATATAACCATTATAATGCAGTATTTCACCTGCCAAAAAGTGATTGAAGCCTCTAACTATTGATTGAAAGGTTATTTCTGCCCTGAAAGTTTTTGATTATATTCATGAGGGTTAAATCTGGCTGATTTAACTCGCATACTACTTTTATTTTTATATTAATACATAAAATACAGGTATTTTAATAGGTAAAAAGTATTTTCCTTTCCTCCATTCGGTGGAGGACGACACCCAAGCGGATCGAGACACGCTCCGGGCGTGCAGCCTGCCAGGATAAATCAAAATTGGTACTGTGACCGTGTTCCTCATCTGAGGACCCGGGGGTAACCTTACAGGACAAAGATCTATGTGTGTCACTCTGATACTCGTATACTATGAGTGTTTGATTTGGGTTTTGTATTTTCTGTTCTTTTGTTGCATTTCTTTTCTGTTTGTGATTTTTTTTTTTTTTTTGGATTTATTTGTTGCCAAGTAGTAGAGAACAACCCCTTATCACCCGCTACTGTGCTGATCACGGTTTATGAGCATCAGCAGGTTAGCTGGTGTTGCCGTTGCGAGGAAGATAGGCCTTTTGGCCGTGTGTGATTTATACGCTTCATTTACTGAGTTCATGTGGAAAGTATATGTGTTTTTGTTTATTGTTATATTGATTGTTTTTGTCTTTTCCCTTCAGAATCTGGGGTACCTGTGGTTCCTGAAGTCTTCTGGGTGTGGTGGTGGTCTGACTGACAGTCTGCAGTGTTCACAATGAGTGGAGTGTTGTGAGAGAGCACGAGTGATTGCTGTGTCCATCTGATAGGCAAGACAAATTCCCCAGGTTCTGAAGTGGTAGGATATATGTGTGTGTGTGCGTGTGTGTGTATGTGAAGTGTGATCTATATGATTTTAGGATTTATTACTATTTTTATTAAATAGTATTTTCTTGAATAAATTGTTTTATACTCTCGGTGTCTGTTATCTGACTCAGCCACAACGTATCTGTGTGCTTTATGTACCTGAATGATTTGTGGGTTCCCGGATTATTTCCGGGTGGCGTAGTCGGACTTAACCTAAACTTCCAAACTGCCACATTAGGAAAGAGTGATGTTATGAAGATTTACCAAGAACATTCTGAATATTGACTTGCGCTGACTGGCAGAGTGTATTGTTTCTCTCGCTGTGAGTCTCATACCCCTTTTCCACCAAGGCAGAGCTGGTGCTGGTTCTGGGCTGGTGCTTATAGCAGTTCGGTGCTGGTTCTTCTATCCAAGAACTATCTAAGAACCGGCTCGATTTTCCACAGACTGTAGAGCCAGAGTAGGGCTACCCCCGTTGTCCTAGCAACGCTTCATTTCAACCATAACAGCAAAGGACTAGTTTAGTTTAGTTTATTTGTTTAGTACAACAAAACTATGCATGGAGGGAACGAAGCCTGCTCCTATTAACTCATAAGACATGCAGACTACACACCAAAAAAGAAGAAAAAAAAACAAAAACACCCAAAAAAAAAAAAAAAACGATACAAAGCAAATCAATAACATTAAGAATGATCAATCTAGATAAGAGTGAAAAAAAAAAGCAAACAATACCTAGAAAAAAACGACATAAAAGCGTCAGGCCAGCAATAGTAGACTCTTCAAATGCTTTTTAAAAGCTGAATAAGAGGACATTGATCGCAACGATGGACGTAAATCACTCCAGAGCTTAGGACCCCAAAAAGAAATATTAAATTGATGTCTTGTAGTTCGTGTATATGGTAAGACTAAATTATTATTGCTATGTCTATTTTGAAACGAGTGTACATGTGAAATAGGGATAGATACAGTCGGCAACGCGTCATAGTTGGGGGGCGTGGTCGGCGTGGGGGAAAACACTGTGAGCATCGTGTGTATTTGAATGACAAAAATGTCTTATTGTGAGGCATTGCCGCCTGCCAACCGGCAACGATACATTGCAAAATTAACTGCAATAGGAACTGATTTCCCTTATTTAATTAAAAACTGGGTCAATGACCCAACCAAATGGCCGGAGGTGTCATTTTGAGATATATTCTGTTATCTGGTTGAATCTCCAGGTAAGACATTGCGGTAGCCGGTAACATTAGCCTATAACTCAATCATATGTTGCACACTATAACTCCATAAAACCTTGTCACTTACCAATACGTATGCTTCACTCCAAACTACCCAGCAAACAAATTTAGGTTCTGGGAACGTTCTGGGAACGTTAGTTTTTGGTTCCCAGAACGTTCCTAGAACTTTCCCTTAAGGTTAGGGGAACGTTCCCGGAACGTTCTCCTTACATTATAAAAATGGAACCTAAAAATAACCTACATGGAACGTTCCTATAACGTTCTTGTTTGGTTCCCAAAAAAATAACCACATGGGACAATTCGGGAACGTTAGGGGAACGTTCTGTGTTTGCTGGGTATAATGCTTTTGTAAAACGGTGATCAGTACGAGGGACTGTGCTGACAGGTTCGGCTGGCGTCATTATTTCTTTTACTGTCTATGGTCATTACGTAGCGATTGGCCTATCAAGCATATCTTCAGCTGATAACCTTACAGTCTATGCTGATAATGCCAATGTGAATGAGACATCCCTTATGAAAAACAACCATTGGAATCTTGTAGTATTTTAGGATAAAATATTATAGCAATCCTAGAGTAATACTAACGTTATAGTATTTTGGGACAAACTATAGAAGTAGAGGTATTACAGAACATCACAGAAGTATTATAATACAAATCTTATAGGAATTATTAAGTATTATTATACAAATCTTATAGGATTATTATAATTATTTTTCGTAAGAGAAGTAGACAAATCTGGCCCACTGCCTAATACGAGTTTAACACCCACTACTATATCACACAGCTAGGGATCTACTCACACAGTAATCTCAAAAATTACAAATCCCTGGAGGCTCACACCTTTTTTTACCAACGGATTTGTTGGTTGTAGAACTTCAATTTATAATTTTTGTTTATATTGGCAGTACAGAAAACGACAAATCAACTCTTCGGCATGATTGTCGCGTGTATTTCAATGAGCGCCAAGGAAATGTTTTCCCCCACGGGGTAAATTCAGATCACGTGACGGGGCGTTCCCGGGGGCGTTCCCAGACCAACCGACTGTATCTATAAACAAACTCTGAAAAGAGTCTGGTAGATCTTGTTTCCTATATATAAACTTATGCATAAGTAAACATGTTTGATAAATATATTTACCTTATCAATAG
Source organism: Chrosomus eos (assembly GCA_036326025.1). NCBI lineage: Eukaryota > Metazoa > Chordata > Actinopteri > Cypriniformes > Leuciscidae > Chrosomus > Chrosomus eos. The sequence continues at coordinate 39,897,992 of CM070834.1, forward strand.
GGAGAACTTTAAATTTATTATAAAGGGGTGCCGAGGATGCATATCTATTTGAATGAGAAATAAATCTGAGATATTTCTTCTGTATAACTATTAATTTCTTCAGGTAGGTAGGATAGGTAGCTGCCCAGACAATATTGCAATAATTAAGAATGGAAACAAAAAGCTATAATATAAGGTTAAAAATGCTGAAGAATGAACTAAAGGACAAACCCTCCTCAATATACCCAACATTTTAGCATTTTTTTATATTAAGAGTAAGTTTGTTCCATTGAAACCATTCCACAATATATGATAGTTCCTCATTGACCGTTTTAATTAAAATATTGAAGTCTTGGTGAGAAGCTACAAGATTTGTATCGTGTAAACCCGGATTTCATATCTAATCAAACATTTAAAGTATAATGTACTTACATGACTCAAATCAATTAAGTTTTGATTGCATTACTAGCAAATGTAAGTATGTTAAACTAATTTGTAGACCTAGTTGAGTCTGTGAATAACTTTAAGTGAAATAGCTTAAAATTCCCAAGTTTTAGTCATGCAATGCACGATGGGAACGTGAAAGCCGTCATTTTTCCGCCGTGTCTGTGCTGAGAAGACGACGTCATTTTCCTGCCGCACACCGGACAGTCGGATTGCTGCTAAAACTCGCCAGAGACGGTAAGTAGCTTTGGTCTCGCCCTCCCGATGTCCATTGTTTAGCTAACGTTGCTGCTGAGGAGTCAGTCAACTTAATGTGTGTGTGTATATAACGTTAAGGGGAAGTTGGTGAGTAGTGGGACGCTATAACTTTAACTAACGTTAGGTCGGACTCGGCAGCCATTTTCACCTGCTAGCTAACGTTACAGTTTGAAAGTTTTTTTTGGTGCGCCGTTTGTGAGAAGTCCAAGTGAAGCAGTTTGACGTCGATGGACATTAACATTCATTGTCACCCATTAAGGTACTTACTTAGCTAGCTAAAAGTTAAGTTACTTTTATCACTGGAGGGGCTTTTTGTGACGTCCTTTTTGTGACTGGACAGAGGTCAAGGTCAACGGACATCACCTGTAGCCACTGGTTTGATGGCTTAGCTAGCCAAATTGCCTTTCTCGCTTGACGCGCTGTTTGTGAACTTGGAAAACCGTCGTTTTAACCAGTTCAACTGGACATTTTTCACCTGTAACGTTAGCGTATTGGCGGACACCGCCCCGCTTTGAACCGCCTCTCGGCAGATTAAGAGACGCTGCGGACGAAAACCACGCGCATTCATGGCGGGCAAGGGAGCGCAACCACGTTGTAACGTTGCTAACTTTTTTTTTTCTTACCGGAGGGGCTTTTTTGAGCAGTGTAAAACCGTTGTTGTAACCAGTTCAACTGGACGTTTTTAACCTGTTAACTTTAGCGTCTTGGTGACACCGCCCGATCCACGTTGAACGAGGGACATGCACTGTTTTTTCCCTAGTATTAAATGTGAGCTACAACTTTGACTATTCATTTTATTATTGTCTTATGCATGACATAGGCTCCGCTTTAGTGACTATTTTACCTTCAAGCACTTAAGAGAAAGTGAATTGCAACCGGATTATGCAAACTGAGTATATTAGCAATAAACACCCTTAATAATGACATTATTGCTTTAATGTTAGCTTATTTGAAAATACAGGTATATTGTTTCAATAGAATACTGTAGCTTATATCATTTCCCTTGTCTCTTATTTTCTTTGTTTTATTGTGTTGCAGGTCATGGGAAGACGAGATTCTTTTGAACCCAATATCCTGAGATTAGCAACAAACTGAATATCAATCTCTGAAAAATATGCTTTGGAAGTGTAAGTATTGCACTCTTAGCTGTGAAAAGAGAGCACAGCTATTTAAGCATTATAGGCTTAAACATGGAAGTTATGCAAGAACAGAGCCTTTTCCTTGTTTACATCAGGAATGTCCATGTACATTTAAATCACTCAATGCACTAAAAGTACATTTATCCCGTCTTCACACCAAAACTCCTGATCAGCAGCAACCAGATGCACCAGTTAAATTTTGCTGTCTGTCATGTGGGTTTGCCGAGTCTTGTTCTCAGACCGACTACTTTACTCACCTGCGTACTGCACACTTAAAAGTAAACCATAAAGTCAGGTGCCCGTATAAAGACTGTAACTTTGAAACCAGTATGTACTCCACTTTCAAAGCACACAAGAGTAAAGTACACCAGGACCAGAACTGGAAAAGTTTCAAGTCAGAAATCATTGGTTTGGATACTGTAAGCGATGACCGTGATGCTGCACAAGACCAAATGTCACATGCTGATGATATGGACGATTTAGAAGATGTCAGTGTAGAAGCCAGTGAGACTGATCTTCGTGATTTAGAAAAACAGCTTGAGCACAATTTAGCCTCTCTTCTGTTAAAGATGCAAACTGTCCTGCACATACCAGAGAGTTCTGTGCAAGAAGTAATACAACATCTTTGTCAAATCAATAAGCTGTCACAGCCACTTCTGCATAACAAAGTGAGGGACGTTCTAAAGAAATATTATGTTGACATCAATGAAACAGTTTTGAGAGAGCTTACCAGTGTCGTGTCAGAAAGTAACGTAATGGCATTTTGTGCCAAAGATGGATCCCTAGGAACTGCTAAAAGGAGAGCGGCCTATGTGCGTAGAGAGTTTCCACTGGTGAACCCCATTGAATACTGTGTGGAAAAAGGCAAAAAAACACTTGCATATGTCCCTATTGTTCCCATGCTCCAGAAGTTGCTGAACAAATCTGACATATTAGATAAAGCCATGTCAGAAAAAGTACATGTCCCACAGGAATATAGATCATATGTAGATGGCCAGTGCTTTAATGAAAACTCTCTTCTTTCAAGGGATGAGTTCACAATTGCTCTTGGACTTTACATTGATGACTTCGAAGTAGCCAATCCTCTAGGAACATCAAAGCTGAAACATAAAATGTGTGCCATATACTGGGTCATTGCCAACATACCTGCAAAATATAGGTCAACCCTTAACTCAATCCAACTTGCACTACTGTGCAATACCTCAACAGTCAAAGAGTGTGGTTACGCTAAAGTTCTGCAACCTCTTATCTATGATCTAAAGTCATTGGAGCAAAATGGTGTTTACTTGGAGCAACTAGGTGAGAGTGTGAAAGGCACAGTCTTATATTTTGTTGCTGATAATCTTGGTGCCCACTCCCTTGCAGGATTCCTGGAGAGCTTCACTACTGAAAAGTTCTGCAGATTCTGTTCGGCAAGCAGTATTGACAGACAACACCAAGAGGTATGTTCTGGTTTCTTTAAACTCAGAGACAAAGACTCCCATGATAAGCAGGTGCAGGAGGTGAGAGAGGACCCAGTATTGAGTCGGACTTATGGTGTGAAAAGAGCATGTCCTTTAACTGAGAATCTTGAGCACTTTCATGCTGTCACTGGTTACCCTCCTGACATCCTACATGATATATTGGAAGGCATTGTTCCAACTGAGTTGTCCCTTTGTCTTAAAGACCTGATAGACAAGGGGTATTTCACACTAGAAATGTTAAATCAGGCCATCAGAAACTTTAACTACACATTTACTGACAAAACAGACCGACCTCAGATTATTGGAAAGGGATTTTCCGCCAAAGGGACCATTGGTGGAAATGCCCATGAGAATTGGTGTCTCATAAGGCTCCTTCCATTTTTTATTGGTCACTGTGTCCCTGAGGGTGACAATACTTGGGAAATTGTCATGCTTCTCAAAGATGTGGTTGAGCTAGCTGTTGCACCAAGGCATACTGAGGAGACCTTGCATTTCCTGGACTGTAAAATAGCAGAGCACAGACGGCTGCTGCAGTCAACATTTCCAGATTTTCTTTTAAGGCCAAAGCATCACTTTGTGGAACATTACCCTCAGCTTGTAAGGAGATTTGGTCCCCTGTCTGATGTTTGGACGATGCGCTTTGAGGGGAAGCACAAGTTCTTTAAAAAGGCAATTCGCAATGTGCAAAACTTCAAAAATGTTGCCATGACACTTGCTACCAAACACCAGAAAGCAGTCAGTTACCACCTTGACTGTATCTCTTTTTTCAGACCATCAGTTGAGATGACAAAGGTTACCCCAGTTTTGCTCGCCTCTTTCCCATTGAACGTTCAGAGAGTATTCGCGCAAAACATTACAAAGCCTGTGTCGGTTCTTAATGCATCATCTGTCTGTGTAGATGGAATCAAATATCATCCCGGCATGATACTCTCTACTGGCTCATGTTCATGTCTCCCTGAATTTGCCCAGATTCAAAAGATTGTGGCTGTTAACACAGAAATTATGTTTGTTTGCCACAAAATGACTGCATGGTATTGTGAGCATTTAAGATCTTACCAACTTGTTTGTAATGAGGTCCCCTCTTTGGTTGTGGTTCAGATGTCAGACTTGATGTCTTCCCATTATCAGCATATAGGGTACAAGGAGAACTTATGGTAACCCTGAGACGATATGTTATTTGCTAAATACCTGTCTTTTATCATGGTTTCACAGATGGCTGAGCAACAGAATATAACCATGAGGGTTATTGTCTCCGATGGAGATATAAGAAAGATGACAACAAAACGACCTGACACACTTGATGATTTGATTGGCTGGCTCAAAGGCACTCTCCAAGCGAACTATAGTTTCACCTTACAGTACCAGGATCCTGAATTTAACAATGAACTGTGTAACCTCACCAATCTCTCTGAGCTCCCAGAGAAGCCAACAATCAAAATCATCCCTGTGATTGAGCTTGTACCAATCTCAGCAAACACTGAATCATATGGTGACACAAGCAGCCAGGCTGACACAGAGATCCTGTCCAGCTCCCCTCTGGATAGAAGTTTTCAGTGGCCAGAGGTATTTGACGTACCCAAATTTTCGGTTGATGTTGAGTACAGACTTCGTCAAGGTAACCTGTTGTATCTCAGGGATGGAACCTATCTTAAGGTGACTAAAGAGTTGAAACATGATATCCTAGAGAAACTGGCTGAGACCATGTATGCATTTAAAGCATACCCAGAAAAGGAAGATTTTGAAGCCGTTGCAAAAGCCTTAGTACAAACCCACCCGTGTCTCCAAGAATCAGGGTCATCCTCCGGCTGGACTGGATGGAAGAACAGTCTGAAGTTCAAGATGGGTAACTATAGAACTAAAATGCGCCAGATTGGACGAGTTGATGTCACTGTCAATGGTGGTAAACGTGGAAGGTACACTGCAAATGCCGACCCTCCTCACAAAGGCATAAAGAAGCCAAGGAAAGGGGAAATAAATTTCCTACCTGAATATCCAGAGGGGAAGGATGACCACAACCTGGAAGAAGCTCGCCAGGTTTTGGTCAATGAAATGATGAAGACAAAGCCAAATGGGTCCCTTGTTAAGAAAGAGATGGACCTGACGTTTGCGCTTCGGAGAAAAGAAGTTGTCCAAAACAAGCCTGCCATCAGCCAGATGGTACATCGATGGCCAGCTCTTTTCACAGAAAGCCAGGTATGCATTACTGTTTAAAAAAGACGTATGTGTCGCTGTAATGTTGAAGACAATTTGTCCATAGATTCTTGTTTTTAGCTTCTTATGCAATACATGTTTTGTTTCAGGTTTTTTACGAGTTCACCAGAGTGGTGGGGAAAAGTCTGCAAGAGAATTTCTTTGATGAACTGGATCGTTTCTCTCCAAGGCTGATGGACCTCTTTAGGAAGAAGAAAGGCCTGACCGGCCAGCTTTTGGCTGAGCTTTTACGTCACACAAAGGTGGGTTTGACTACATCTTTCCTTTCTCCTTTCTCAAACTTACTGACACAGGCTCACACACACACACACACACACACACACACACACACACACACACACACACACACACACACACACACACACACACACACACACACACACACACACAACACACACAGACAGACAGACACACACAGGCTCACATGCGCACACACACCAACCTGGAGGTGGACACACACGCACACGCACACACACACACACACACACACACACAGACAGACTCAGACACACACAGGCTCACATGCGCACACACCAACCTGGAGGTGGACACACACAAACACACGCACAAACCTGGAGATGGAGGTGGACACACTCACACCAACCTGGACCTGGAGGTGGACACACACTCTTAATCTTACTGACACACTCAAACACATGCTCACACACACTCACACATTCAAAAAGACTCGCGCACACAGATTCAAACACTCATACACACACACACACACACACACACACACACACACACACACACACACACACACACACACACACACACACACACACACACACACACACACACACACACACACACCAACCTGGACCTGGAGGTTGACACACACACACACACTTGTAGCGAACCTACATAATAATAATATACATAAAATGTATTTAAGGGGGCCGGAAGGCCAATTTAGCTCAAAGGGAAATGATTCATCGGTTTGCAATGAATCATTGACCGAATCACTATGGAACCGAGCTAATGACTCGTTTAGAGTTCATTTGAACGGGCCGTAATTTTAACCTTGGCAACAGATATCAATATCCAATCTATAGTGAAACACTATGTATTAGCAAGGTAACTTTAGATCGACAGTACAAGACATTAAATGTGTAAGCACACACAAGACAAATATCTTTTCAAATATAAACAAGACTTTATTGATTATTCTAAACACATAAAACTAAGGTCTAAACACAATCACACACACACACATTCATACGAGGCGCAGAGGAAGAGAGAGAAAAAGAGAGAAAGAGTGAGTTTTCAGAGTGAGATGCACTTTGTAAGACATAAACCTGAACGAACCACCAAGCATTAATTTAAACCTTCGTTTCTTAGACAGGTTATTCAATTTAAATAAAAAAAACACCAGTTCAGCTAGAGTCTGGAGGTTACTTGCTTGTCCTTTGCGTTGCTTAGGCCAGGGAATTCCCTATTTGAGGTGCTTCGTCAGAGGGGTTTCCCGGCCGGGTCCGCGTGGCTGGTTGTCTTTGGAGTGCCTGGCTGGAGTTTCTGAACCGCCGGTCACGTGATGTGTTGGCGGATGGATGAACAAGAGTCTTTACAGTTCGAAGTGCGTTGCAGGAGAGACGTGTAAACGAACTTTACAGCAAAACTTAACTTAGAACGAGACTTTTAACGAGAAAATAAAATAAAGGAAGAAATGAAAGTAAGAGATGAGATGGCTTGAATGAAGCTGTTTAAACTCCGATCTTGATGGGTTTGTCTGCTGGCTTGGTCTAACTTGGTCTGGTCGATGTAGTGTACGAACATGAACACTCTCTTGCTGTTTGTAGAGAGAGGCACAAACTTAATTCAACACCGAACCGAACTGCCGAACTGAACCGAACCGAAACTGAACTGCTCTCTGAACGGCTCTCTGGACTGAACTCAACTGCCTTGTTCGGGTCTTTAACTTAAAGTTAGTCCAACCTCTTTTGGAGAATTCTGGCCAATTGGACAAGGGCATCCTCTTAGGAGGTGGACCTCGTTTCTTCTTATCGTAAATCAGGCGGTATCTATGATCTGCTTGCTCTCCAACACTAAGCAGAGAGAACAAGAGATCACAGTTTAACATTATAGATTATTATAATCATACAAAGCATTTTACACAGATTTCACACAAGCCATCTTATGAATTAAGGGCATACGATTATTTTGATTGGAAGCACGATGCTCGTTCATTCATGCACACAGTTATAATCATCATTACATGATTTATATGGAATCTAAGCATAATACAAACATGAATTGTAGGAAAAACAAGAATTATGATGTTTGATTATGAGTCCACTGAGCATTGTTCTGTGTGAGTTGTTCTCTGCAGAATGTGCAGAATTAATGTAGTTTGATATGTAAAGTGTAAAAGTCATTCTGGTCTCTGAATGAAAGCGTGGTCTGTTAAATAACTCTGTCCTGTTTAGCAGTGGTGATGCTGAGGGAGGTCAAAGGTGGTCAGGCCTGTTTGACCATTTGTGAGGAGATTTGTCTTGGTTAAGAATGAACAGTGACAAGTTCTTCCTGCTTTGGCTTATCCCTTTATGGAGTCTTGGCCATAAAAATCTTCTCTGGAGGGGGTGCTTAGACTATCTGGCGTCGGGATCTTTTATGGCTGAATTAGTGATTGAGTTCTGTTTGAATGAATCAAATGGAAGATTCATTTGTGTTTGGTTCATCCTTATATTCTCTACACACTGATATTGATATTGTGGCGGACCACCACAAATTAATGAATGTATGGGAAACCCTGATGTGAGTATCCTTAGAAAGATATGTTTTAACTCTTGTGTCCACTATCTTGCAGACCACTGAGCCAACAGACATCAGGTGCCTATGTCTTCGGGGACTGCCTGTCATCTTGGCGGATGATTCTTCTGCCTTCTTCAAGACATGCTCTGTAAGTTAATTTGTTTTGTAAATGTTGCAGGTGCATGCTCCTTTGGTCTAATTTTTAGCTGTTAATGAACACTTCCATTCATTTTCAGAATTATTTGATCAGCATCAGTGTCTCCATTAAGTCGATATTTAATGGCCGAACAAAGATAGTTTACCCACTTTCAGTCCCAGTCCTATTGAAAAAGTAGAAAATCCTTTTACAATTGCCCAATTAGTTTTTGACTTTACTGTCACCGGTTGGAACTTGTGAAATTGTTTTTGGGTCTAAAACTCAAATGGGGAGTTCTGATTGCACTTGTTAGATTCTGGTTGCTCCAGTCATCAAATATCTTGCGTATGTTACTTTCAACTGGTAAAGTAAAAAAAAAAAAAAAAAAAATTAAGGTGAAAGGTAGTACATAAGGTGAACATAAAAAATGTTTCAGCATGACTGTGACTGAAAGTGGGTAAACGTCTCGGGTTACGACTGTAACCCTTGTTCCCGAGAAGGGGAACGAGACTGCGTCATCGTTATGACACTTTGGGGAATGCCCCAGCGTAGCGCATCTGAAGAAATGAATGAAATCTGTCCAATCCTGATTGGTGTTGCGTCACGACGTAGTAGATGACGGCATACCCGGAAGATACAAAGGGACGCCGGCACGAACACAAATCAGCTCATTTGCGATGAAGCAAGCGCTCTGCCCGTGATAGGTGTGGCGACGAGACGCAGTCTCGTTCCCCTTCTCGGGGAACAAGGGTTACAGTCGTAACCCGAGACGTTCCCCATCGAGGGGAACTCAACTGCGTCATCGTTATGACACTTTGGGGAACGAAATACCCACTATGCCACACCGTAATCACGACCGCCCTAGTGTGAAGCTGGAAGACCAGGCACACTTAGGAGGCGAGCACTCTGGCGCCAGGCGTCACGGGGAGTTGCAGACTGTAAAAACGGATGAAGGTGTGCGGGGTGGCCCACCCGGCCGCCTCGCAGATCTCCTGAAGCGAGACGCCAGAAAGGAGGGCCACCGAGGAGGCCATGCTCCTGGTGGAATGCGCCCTCACGGCCATAGGTGAAGGCAAATTGCGCACCTGATAAGCCGTGGCTATAGCCCGGACAATCCAATTGCTGATTGTCTGTTTAGATGCAGGCAGCCCCTTCTTGGGTGAACCAAAGCACACCAACAACTGGTCTGACTTCCTCCACTGAGAAGACTTCTCCAAGTAAACCCTTAGGGCTCTGACTGGGCAGAGCAGGTGAAGTCTCCCCTCTTCCGCCGTCCCATGAGGTGGAGGATGGAAGGCCTGAAGAACCACTGACCGTGCCGCACTAGACGGCACCTTGGGCACATAGCCCGGTCTAGGATGCAAGATGGCCTTGACTCCGCCAGGGGCAAACTCCAGGCAAGTTGGCGATATAGCCAAGGCCTGGAGATCCCCCACTCTCCTCAGAGAAGTGATGGCAAGGAGAAAAGCCACCTTGAAGGTCAGGTTCTTTGCCTCAGCCGACTCCAGTGGTTCAAAGGGGGCCTCAGCCAACCCTTCAAGAACCACCGCCAGGTCCCAGGTTGGAACTCTGGAGTGAGCCGCAGGCCTAATCCTCCGAGCCCCACGGAGGAAACGTACAACCATATGGTGTCTTCCCAAAGGCCCAGCACCTATAGGTGAGTGGAAAGCCGCAATGGCAGCCACATACACCTTAAGTGTGGATGGGGAAAGACCGGCGGAGAAACGATCTTGGAGGAACTCCAGCACTGAAGCCACTGGGCAGTTAACTGGGTCCACCTCACGCTCTCTACACCAAGTGGAAAACACATTCCACTTCAGGCTGTACAGTCTCCTGGTGGAAGGAGCCCTGGAGCTGAGTAGGGTCTCGACAACACCTGCTGACAGGCCAGCCTCTAAGTACCGGGCCCCCTCAGGGGCCAGACCCAGAGATTCCACAGCTCTGGCCGGGGGTGAAATATCGTGCCCCCTGCCTGAGACAGCAGATCCCTCCTCAGAGGGACCTGCCACGGGAGGCCGTCTAGCAGTGTTACAATGTCCGAGAACCATATCCGGGCCGGCCAGTGGGGTGCTACTAGAAGTAGGCTGATCCCCTCCCGGCGGACCCGCTCCAAGACTCCCGGGAGCAGAGCGATCGGGGGAAATGCGTACAGCCGCAGCCTCGGCCACGTCTGCGTCATAGCATCCAGCCCCAATGGGGCTGGATACCTGAGAGAGAACCACAGTGGACAGTGGGACGTCTCTTGAGACGCGAACAGATCCACTTCCACTGGGCCGAATCTCACGCACATGGCCTCCACCACCTCGGGGTGAAGTCGCCACTCCCCGGGCCTCAGCCCCTGCCTCGACAGGACGTCTGCCCCTTGATTTTGACCCCGGGGACATACATCGCTCTGAGAGACGACAGTTTCCCCTGGGACCACAGAAGGATCTGGTGTGCCAGTCTGCATAGAGGGCGCGACCTCAGACCCCCCTGGTGATTCAGATACGCGACTACCGACATACTGTCCGAACGTACCAGGACATGGTGGCCACGGAGGTCCGGGAAAAAAACTCCTCAGAGCTTTGTAGACCGCCAGCATTTCCAGGCAATTGATGTGCCAGGAAGAATGCCGGGTCTCCCACAGACCTCTCGCAAAGCGGCCGTCCATGACCGAGCCCCAGCCAGTGAGGGAGGCATCTGTTGAAACGGTTTTCCGGCAACATGATGCCCCTAGCACCGGTCCTTGGGACAGGAACCAAGGTTTCCTCCATATGACGAGAGAACGAAGGCATCTGCGCGTTACCCTGATCATACGGAACGGATCTCCCCTCTGGGAAAACCCCTTGGCTCTCAACCACCACTGTAGGGGTCTCATGTGTAGCAGGCCAAAAGGTATGACACTGGACGCTGCTGCCATGAGCCCCAGCAGTCTCTGAAACTGCTTCACAGTGAGGTTGTGGCCTAGCTTTACTCTGGAGACCATCGCCCGTATGGATTCCATGCGTGCGGGAGACATATGTGCCCGCATCGTCGTGGAGTCCCATATAACCCCCAGGTATATAGTCCTCTGGGAGGGCGTCAACACACTCTTCTTTGTGTTGAGTCTCAGCCCCAGGCACCTGATGTGAGCCAGAACGACATCTCGATGCCAAACTGCCATTTCGTACGAGCTGGCTAATATTAGCCAGTCGTCGATGTAATTGAGTACACGGATGCCCTGAAGTCTCAACGGAGCCAGCGCTGCATCCATGCACTTGGTGAAGGTGCGAGGGGAGAGAGCTAGGCCGAAAGGAAGAACCCGATACTGGTACGCTTCGCCCCCGAAAGCGAACCTCAGGAACTTCCTGTGACATGGAAGGATGGAAATATGGAAGTATGCGTCCTTTAGATCTATCGTGACGAACCAGTCCTCGAACTGGATCTGACTCACGATGGCTGATATTGTGAGCATCTTGAACCTGAATCTCCTCAGAGACCGATTCAAGCGCCTGAGATCTATTATTGGACACAGCCCCCCATCCTTCTTGGGAACTATGAAGTACCGGCTGTAGAACCCGGACTCCCTTTCTGGCGGAGGAACACGCTCTATGGCCTCCTTGACCAGCAGGGATTGAACTTCTTGTTCCATAACCCGAACCTGCTCTGGGCCAACCACAGTCCAGACCACCCCGTTGAACCTCGGAGGAGGAGCACTGAACTGCACCCTGTAACCCAGCTCTACAGTACGCAGGGCCCACGCAGAAATATTCGGAAGGCATGACCATGCGCCGAGATAATCTACTAAGGGAACCAGCCTCTCGAGGCTGGCCTCGGGTGTTATTCGAGACTCGTTCCCGACCCCCTGAAACGGCTCGCCGGCAGGGAGCGGTCGAAAACGGTTTTTGGTGGGCGGACGCATTCGCTGCCCAGCCGCAGGTCTTAGTAGAGGCGGCTGGAGCGGCGTGCGTACGCGGGAAAACAGTGTGGCCCGAAGCGTACTGGACGGCGGGAACACGACACTGTTTTCCCGAGAGCTCCGGGGAGGAAGCGACCTCGATCGCACCGCCCCGGGGGGGACAGCTCTCAGCGGTCCGGCTGCAACTAGGACCGCTTGGTGGAAGCCTTCTTCGCCTGCAGGACGGTTCTCAAATCGACCTTAGGCTCAGAGGGCTTGCCACGAGAGCGCCGTCTCCTTTGCCAAGCTCCCTCGGGAGGGGCGCGGGAGGCGACACTCTCCTTTTGCACGTACCGGTGCGAGGAGCTGGCAGGTGGCCGAGGCTGCCCTTTGGGTGCAGCCTTCCCCGAGGAGCCAGAACGGCGAGGAAGGTATTGCTGGAAGGCCGCCGACTGTTTTTTGACCTCCTGAAACCTCTCAACGACGGTGCCAACCGCGCCGCCGAAGAGGCCAGAAGGCGAGATCGGGGAGTCTAGGAGAAAATGCTTTTCTCTTTCCTTCATCCCCGACAAATTAAGCCATAAGTGTCTCTCCACACACACCAAACCAGCCATGGAACGGCCGATGGCACGGGCCGTCTCCTTGGTGATGCGGAGAGACAGGTCGGTGGCCTTCCTTAACTCCGTGATGTCACTCGGAGAAGGACCCTCACCCTCATCAAGCTCCTTGAGGAGGTCAGCCTGGTAGGCCTGCAACACGCCCATAGTGTGCAGGCAGCTACCAGCCCGGCCAGCCGCCATGTAAGCCCTGCCCACCAACGCAGATGTATCACGGCAAGGCTTGGTGGGCAGCACCGGGGCCTTAAGGGACGATGCGGCCTCGGGAGAAAGGTAACTCGCGAGAGCCTCCTCTACCCGAGGCAACGTCCCATAACCGCACTCAGCTGCCCCCAGCACATTCGAAAAATCAAGCACTGGGGGGTTTGAAAGCCTGGCTGAATATGGTTTCACCCATGACCTGCATAACTCGTTATGCAAGTCAGGAAAAAAAGGAAGGCCCCGGCGTGGAGGCTGAGACTTGCGTTTAAAAAATCTCTCATCCAGCCTGCTTGGTGGCTGGACCTTTAATTCTTCCTGTGGCCAATCAATTTTTAGTTTGGCCACAGCGCGGGTCAAAACCTCCACCAGCTCCTCTTGAGCAGGTGGGGGAAGTGGCTGATCAAGCTCCACATCACCCACCTCGATGTTAGAATTATCAGACTCCTCAGAGCCAGACAAAAACAGCCTTGTGTCCTCCACCTCGCGGGAAGAAACCGCTTCTTGGGCTTCCACACGGGGCGGGAGAACATCTGAATCATCAGACGAGGATCGGGAAGATGCCTCAGCAGTCCCATGTCCCGCTGATAGATCCCTCTGTGAGCCCCACGATCTGCGGCGTCGCGTTGCCTCAGCAACCGCGGGCCCAGAACCGCGAGGCTCGCGAGCCTGGCCGGTTGACTCGTCAAACACGGCCAGCCGCGAGCGCAGCACTCTGAGCGGCAGCTTCTCACACTCGCTGCAAGCGGCTCCCTCGAGAGCCGCTCTAGCGTGCTGCACGCCCAGACAATACACACATAACTGATGTGTGTCCGAGCCCGTAATGTAGCGCGGACACGGATGCACACATTGTGTAAACTGCTGGCTAGACATGATACTCTCTCAATAATGTGACAAACAACAGTAAATAGGACTCACAGTTCACATAGAGCGCTTCGCTGAAGAGCAAAAAGCTGATTTGTGTTCGTGCCGGCGTCCCTTTGTATCTTCCGGGTATGCCGTCATCTACTACGTCGTGACGCAACACCAATCAGGATTGGACAGATTTCATTCATTTCTTCAGATGCGCTACGCTGGGGCATTCCCCAAAGTGTCATAACGATGACGCAGTTGAGTTCCCCTCGATGGGGAACTCCATGTTTTGGGCAAAGTGTTGCAAACTGTACAGATCTGAATATGGCATTTGATAAAATTTCAAGACTGGTATCATCCTCTTAATATAAATTACTTTCAGTGTGGTTTATATTGTACAATGCTTTTAATTATAAACAGTCACAGGTTCTTTTTGGTGGACAAAACACCATTGTCTAACTGGCATGTTTATGTTCTCTCCTTGTCAAAACGTTTCTTTCACTGATGTAACTGACAAGGACTCGTACATTGAAACTCCAGTGGGAATTCTCTGCCTTGGTCAAGAAAATACCCAGCTCAACCCATCCAGAGTTGGGATCATCTTGGAAGGGTCTGTGGTAATGGATGAACTGGCCAACCTGCCTCAGGCCTTCTGTGTCCTTTTCGGACTGATCTATGCCCTGCACCTGGACTACCCCAAGTGCATGAAAAACACTTTCAATTTTATTCAGCAAGTAATGCTCAAACTGGGTAAAAGTGAGCTGGTACCCAAAATTCAAACTTTGAAAAATCAGCTGGAAGCATAAAACGGGGTTCGAAGTGGCTCTACTACTGTTCCAGATTTGTTTGCCACAGTTTGTAACGTTGGACTTTTATGAAAATGTTTACTGTTGTGTATGGTTTGGGGTACATGTGTCCTGTGGTATTTGCACTGATTTTTTGCAGAAGATTCCATGACACAAGCTTTGATAAAATTGCATTTCAAATTAGTTGGGTATTTTAGTTACATTACCAACTAAATTAAATGTCTTGGTGCATTTTGGATTTTGTAAATATTTAAATATAAATATATATAGTAAATATTTTAGTAATGTTTAGTCATATAAATAGTAATGTTCAACTATATAAAAAAAATTCCCTAACAGGAGTGTCAGTTATAATACAGTTTTATTGTGATTTGTTGTGATAATGATGTACACATGCTTGAGCACAATAAGTGTTTTTGTTGGCATGATGGTGCTTTGTTTTATATAATGTTCAGGTCATGAATGACACATTATGCCACTGTTTCAGTCTTACGATTCAAGGTTGTTAAAGCAGGGGGCAACAACCTGTACGTTAATGCTGTTTTCAAATAAAACGGTAAAAAATGACTTTTGTATTGCGGATTTGTCTTAATTTAAATGTTCTAGTTTAGCATATTCAATGAATACAAAGGTTTAGTTACTTTAACTTAAAATAGTAAGTGGAGTTCATGTGACAAGACAATTAATATTACAAGAGATTGTAAGTTAAATCAACTTGGCATTCAGTGTTTTGAACTTAAAATAATAAGTCCACTCTTTCATTCATTTAAGTTAAATGCACTCAAGTTTTCATAACCCATTACTTAAAGTTTTTAAGGCAACCGGTTTCCTCAAATATTTTAAGTGAATTCAACTTATCCGGGCTTACAGTGTGCGAATAGTACTGGGAGGAGTTTGGTACAAGTCATAGCCATATCATTAATATAAATTAAAAATAACAAAGGCCCCAAAATTGATCCTTGAGGGACCCCAATCATAATTTGTGACTTCATTGAGGTATAACCTTCCAGGTAAACATATTGCTCTCTATTAGCTAAGTAGCTTCTAAACCATCTCAAGGCAACATCCTCCACTCCGTATCTACTAAGTTTGGCAATCAAAATATTGTGACTGACTGACCGTATCAAATGCCTTAAGGCGGGCATACACGGTGCGAATTCTGACGGTCGGAAGATCATATGTCCACGCACACTTTACGAGTGAGTTTATCCGAAAATCGTATGGAGGCAGTGATATACGACACGATTTTACGACCTGCTGAATTCCGAAGAAATCGCACGAAGTTCCGCGCCAAAAACTCTGCTCTCTCATAACTGCATATAAAATATTGATACAAGCCGTGACTATTTTGCTACATATTTCATTTAAACACTGGAAAACTGACGTCCGGTCACCCCTTTGTGTGTGTGTGTGTGTGTGTGTGTGTGTGAGTGAGTTAAAAAACATAGGTATGGTACACATTCAAAAATAAAATTGCAAGCTCTCTGAATGATTAATTAGCCGTTTAAACCACCTCATATGAGTGTTTGCAATTAATTTTTCCTGCGAGAAACTAGTGCAGTGAATGGGGCTCGAGCGCGCGTGAGTGAGGGCGCGGTTGCCAGATCCACATAATGGAAAGGTGACAGTAAACTTCTGGGCTTGTTTTTCTGATTAATGTCACACTTTAGGAAGTTATTAAAGTGCAAAGTTGTATGTTAGGGTTTGTGATATATTAATCTTATTTCCAAAACACAAGCTTTGAACTTATTTCGGAGTTTTATATATTTTTTTGTTTGTTTTTTCTTGTTTTTCGTAGCAATATCTGGCAACATTTTACCGTCGGCATTAATAATAATAATAATAATAATAAAAAAGCTTAGGCTGTAGACAAACTGTAATTGCTGACAGGAAGATACCACATTCGGTAAGACAAATGCAATGATCATCGTGATTATCTGTAAGAAATGTCAAAAACAATAGCATACACAGATATGTTAGAGAATTAAATATGTCAAATAGGCCTACATGGCCAGCAGGAACACGGCAGGAAGACGGCTCATGCTGTTTAGTTACCCTTTCACAAAGTCATCATAAAAACATTAATTGAAGCAGTGTTTATAGTAGCCTAGTCCACACCATTTTCGTCTTTCTTCTGTGGATTTCCTCAGCTCCTGATTGGTCAAATTCAGATAGATCGACAAAACGGCTCATTCAACCTCACACACCTCACGAATTCAAGCCAACAGCTCCCGAACTTTTTCGACATGCTTAAAAATGATCGGGAGGTCGAGAGGTGCTCGGCTCGGCTCGGCTCGTATCTTCCTCGCACACGATACGAGCTGCGACATGCGAGCATACTCCCGAGTGAAAAAAATCATCTGCGAGCTCGTAAAACAGCAAAAGATCGCACCGCGTGTACGCCCGCCTTTACTCAAAATACATATTACTACATATCAATACTCTTGCTCCTGGCTTTACAAATTAACACTAGAATTCAAAAACGCGCATTGACAGCTCATCTTGACCGCTATGGACAGGTGGAAGCCACATTGCACCCACGGAGTATCCCTGTGACTTGGACAAAACAAAATGATCCTCTCTGGCATTAATGTTGGACACTACCTAATCAGTGACCCCGCTTACCCAATGCAGAAATGGCTTATGAAGCCCTTTTCTGACACTGGAAGACTCTCACCTGAACAACACACCTACAACTACAGATTGAGCAGTGGTCGTTCGGTTGTAGACATGGCTTTTGGAAGGTTAAAGGGCCGTTGGAGATGTCTCCTCAAAAGAAATGACTGCAAGCTGGAGCTCAGCAAGAAAATGTCGTTGGCCTGCTGTGTGCTTCATAATATCTGTGAAGAGCATAGTGACAATTTCATTGAGGAGCGTGTGGACAGGCAGTTAAACATTCAACCTCCAGGTCAGGCATTACCTGAGCATGGTGAGCTAGAAGGGGCAGATGTTAGAGCAGCCTTAATCAACTATTTCAGTAGAGAGGAGTGATTGTTATTAAACATCAATACTGCCAGTTACATGTTTTCGTCAACATTTAACCTCTAAATTTTGTAATTTTTGTAATGCAAAAAAAGAATTGTCTAAATCAATACAGCCACCATAGTCACATGTTTGCCGGGAGCCAGAGCGCCTGACATCAAAGCAAATTTAAAAGTGCTGGCTAATGCTAATCGTAAATTCTCTAAGATTGTTATTCACGTCGGCACTAATGATGTTCGACTTCGCCAGTCGGAGATCACCAAAATTAATATTAAAGAGGTGTTTGAACTCGCAAGTACGATGTCAGGCAATGTAATCTGCTCTGGCCCCCTTCCTGTTCGAAGGAGTGATGAGATAGTTAGTAGATTGTGTTCACTCAATGGCTGGTTGTCTAATTGGTGTCCGCAACATAATATAGAATTCATAGACAATTGGAAAAGTTTTTGGGGCAAGCCTGACCTGTTGAAAAGAGATGGTATTCATCCCACCTGGGATGGTGCTGCTCTTCTCTCTAGTAATTTGGCTCATAGTCTTAGAGATAAAACATGACAATCTGGGGCTCAGGTCAGGAAGCAGACAAACTGGCTAAACCGACCGTCTGCTAGCGGCCTCACGTCACCAAGGTCAGATAAATCCCATCACATAGAGACTCTTTCACCTAGATATCATCATATAGAGACTGTGTCTGTTCCCCGAATTTGGAAATCCAAAAAACTGCCAAACTTTTCTAAGGTTAAAAATCTAATTGATGTTCAACAAATAAAAAACAGATATAATACAGATGAGCAAACGATAAAGCTTGGGTTGCTGAATATTCGATCCCTTAATTCAAAATCGCTCATAGTTAATGATAAGATTAACGACTATAACCTAGATGTGCTGTGTTTGACAGAAACCTGGCTAAAACCAAACGATTACATTACTTTAAATGAGTCCACTCCGCAAGATTATTGTTATAAACATGAGCCTCGTCCGAAAGGCAAAGGGGGAGGTGTTGCTGTAATTTATAGTAATATTCTCAAAACCACTAAGAAATCTAGTTTTAAATATACTTCTTTTGAAGTGTTGGTGCTTAATGTAAAAATGTATAGTGTAAACAATAAATCACGTTTGAGAATTCTGCTGGCTACTGTATACAGGCCACCAGGGCACCATAAAGATTTTATCAAAGAATTTGCTGACTTTCTGTCAGAATTAATATTGGCTGCAGATAAAGTCCTAATTGTTGGTGATTTTAATATACATGTAGATAATGAAAAAGATGCATTGGGATTGGCATTTAAAGACATTATAAACTCAATTGGAGTGAGACAACACGTGTCAGGACCTACTCATTGTCGTAATCATACTCTTGATCTAATATTATCACATGGAATAGATGTTGATGGCGTTGAAATTCTGCAGCAGAGCGACGACATCTCCGATCATTATCTAGTCTCGTGTAAATTACATTTAGCCAAGGCTGCAAAGCCGACTCCGTGTTATAAATATGTTAGACCTATCACTTCTGCCACTAAAGATTGCTTTATCAATAATCTTCCAAATCAGTTTCATAATCTCAGCATCCCAGATAGCTTAGAAGAACTTGATATTGCAACAGAAACTTTTAACTCTCTCTTTTCCAGCACTTTAGACACAGTTGCTCCGCTGCGCTTAAAGAAGATGAAAGAAAATAGTCCAACGCCGTGGTACAATGAGCACACCCGGGCCCTTAAGAGAGCAGCCAGAAAAATGGAGCGAAACTGGAAGAAAACAAAACTAGAGGTATTTCGGATTTCATGGAAGGAGAGCTCGATTGCTTACAGAGAGGCCTTAAAAGATGCTAGAACTAATTATTTTTCAACCCTATTAGAAGAAAATAAACATAATCCTAGGTATTTATTTGAACAAGTGACTAAACTAACGAAAAAGAAAGCTTCAAGCCCAGAAGTTTCCAAGAAACACAGCAGTAATGACTTTATGAACTTCTTCACTTATAAGATTGATAATATCAGGGACAAAATTATAACTATGCAACCGTCTACTACAGTATCGCATCAGGGAGTATATTGTAGTCTCCGTGAGGAGCATTTTGATTCATTTGTTGCTATAGGAGAGGAAGAGTTTTGCAAAATTGTTAATTCATCCAAATCGACATCTTGTATGCTAGACCCTATACCGACTAAGCTACTGAAAGAGATGCTTCCAGAGGTCATAGATCCTCTTCTAGATATCATTAATTCATCTTTGTCATAAGGATACGTACCAAAAACCTTTAAGTTGGCTATGATTAAACCGCTTGTTAAAAAAACCGCAACTTGATCCTACAGAATTAGTCAATTACAGGCCAATCTCGAATCTGCCTTTTCTGTCAAAGATACTAGAAAAAGCAGTATCCTCACAACTGTGTTCCTTTTTAGAAAGAAATAATATCTGCGAGGATTTTCAGTCCGGATTTAGACCGTACCATAGTACTGAGACTGCTCTCATTAAAGTCACAAATGATTTGCTCCTATCATCCGATCGTGGTTGTATCTCTCTATTAGTGTTACTTGATCTTAGTGCTGCATTTGATACTATCGACCACAACATTCTTTTAAATAGACTAGAAAACTATGTTGGCATTAGCGGAATTGCACTAGCATGGTTTAAATCATACTTATCTGACCGTTTTCAGTTTGTAGCAGTAAACGAAGAGATGTCTTATCGATCACAAGTTCAGTATGGCGTACCACAAGGCTCAGTACTAGGACCGCTGTTGTTCACTCTGTACATGCTACCATTAGGAGATATAATTAGGAAATATGGAATTAGCTTTCACTGTTATGCTGATGATACTCAGCTGTATATTTCTTCAAAACCTAACGAAACTTACCAATTCACAAAATTAACGGAATGCATAGCTGATATAAAGAATTGGATGACCAGTAATTTCCTATTACTAAATTCTGAAAAAACAGAGATTCTAATCATTGGACAAAAAACTTCCTCACCTAATAACCTAGAATACTGTCTAACACTTGATGGCTGCTCTGTTAAGTCTTCGTCGTCAGTTAGGAACCTGGGTGTGCTCCTTGATACCAATCTTTCATTTGAAAGTCACGTGTCTAGTATCTGTAAAACCGCATTTTTCCATCTTAAAAATATATCTAAATTACGTCATATGCTCTCACTGACAAATGCGGAACAATTAGTTCATGCTTTCATGACCTCAAGGCTAGATTATTGTAATGCTCTACTGGGTGGTTGCCCTGCACGCTTATTAAACAAACTACAGCTAGTTCAAAACGCAGCCGCTAAAGTTCTTACCAGAACAAGGAAGTATGACCATATTAGCCCGGTTCTGTCAACACTGCATTGGCTGCCTGTTAAACATCGTATAAATTTTAAAATATTGCTGATTACTTACAAAGCACTAAATGGTTTAGCTCCCCAGTACTTGAGCGAGCTCTTAACGCATTATAGTCCTTCACGTCTATTGCGATCTCAAAATTCTGGCCAGTTGATAATACCTAGAATATCAAAATCGACTTCTGGCGGTAGATCCTTTTCCTATTTAGCACCAAAACTTTGGAACAATCTTCCAAACACGGTCCGGGAAGCAGATACAGTCTGTCAGTTTAAATCTAGACTAAAAACACATCTCTTTGGCTTAGCATACACATAACACATTATAGTTTTCTATAATTCAATGTTAGGCTGCATAGATTAGATCAGCCGGAACCGGGAACACTTCCCATAATTCCTGATGTACTTTGTACATCATAAGAAGGATGGCGTCTACGCTAATATTAGTCTCTCTGTTTATCCCGAGGTTTACCGCAAACCGCCGAATCCAGGGCATATCCAGATCTGATGAAGGACCATCACATGGACACGACGACACGCATTATCAGGGCTGTGAAGGCCCATGGACACCTCACCACACTCATCTCCTCACCGGCCGGATGACCCAACCCAACCAGATGAACTGCATAATATCGTGAAAGTTCTGATCCCATCTGACTCCTGACATTATGCTGCCTAACTCATAATCATACACTGTTCATTCGTTGGCCAAAGGAGGACTGGCCCCCCGACTGAGCCTGGGTTCTCCCAAGGTTTTTTTCTCCATTCTGTCACCTGATGGAGTTTTGGTTCCTTGCCACTGTTGCCTTCGCCTTTTGGCTTGCTTAGTTGGGGACATTTAATTTTCAATTGAACAATACTATTACAACATTGTTTTCCTGTTATCTCTGTAAAGCTGCTTTGAAACAATTTGTATTGTAAAAGCGCTATATAAATAAAGGTGACTTGACTTGACTTGACTAAATATCAGAAATCAGAAGTTTCATGTTTGTTCAATGTTTTTACCTGTTTTGTGTTGTGGTACATGTATTTGTTGATTAACCCTGTAATTTTGGATAGGTACTTAATGTGGAATACATTCATAAAATTATATATTTGAACTAGTTGTGCCTGTGTGTGTGTTGTGGCAAATGAGGTTTGTTTGCAGGGCAGTTCACATATTCAATTCAATTCAATTCAAATTTATTTGTATAGCGCTTTTCACAATACACATTGTCTCAAAGCAGCTTTACAGAAAGTGCATTTCAGAAATGTACATAGAAAAATACAGTTAGTTAATCATGTATTAATTTAGGGCATAACATATCGCCGGCGTTGAGTCGTCTCTTCACAGGCGTCGAGTCGTCTCTCCACAGGCGTTTAACAGTGAAAATTAATTCCATGTTTTCTTATAATATTACCAAGTGGCAGCATATATATTGAGAATAGCAGAGGGCCTAGGACAGATCCTTGCCGCACTCCATAGTCTACTGATGTTATCTTTGATTTTTCCCCATTTAAACAGACGAAATGGTAACGGTCTGATAAGTACGATCTAAACCAGCTTAATGCCTGTCCCTGAACACCAGTGTAGTTTTGTAGTCGATCTAAGAGTTTTTTATGATCTATAGTGTCGAACGCAGCACTAAGATCAAGTAGAACTAGTATTGAGATACAGCCTTGGTCAGAGGCTAAAAGTAAATCATTTGTAATTTTAACTAGCGCAGTTTCTGTGCTATGATGCGGTCTGAATCCCGACTGAAATTTTTCGTAGATATCATTTTCTTGCAAGAAAGAACACAATTGAGCGGACACAATTTTTTCTAGTATTTTAGACAAAAATGGAAGATTTGAGATGGGTCTGTAATTTGATATTCAAAACTTTTTTTTGAAAAAACATTTTTTGAATTAATATCCAGTCTGGTATTGTGTTATCCGACTTATTGTAATAGAGATGGATGAGAATGTTGGTAAATATATAAACATTTGTTTATTGGCATAGACAATAAAATTACAATAAATAAATAACATTAAAATTAAAAACATAGTCTATTATTTTGCTTGCGCCTCCATCACTGCCACCATGCGCCCCATGAGCTGAAGCAGAGCGCTTGTGTCTGCCTCCATCTTTGTTGTCATGTCCTTGATGAGCTCCAAGAACTTATCGTCAGCCTTCTCCATGTACTCCAAAAGCTCCTCATTTTCACGCTTTCTTTTTCCTGTGTACAAAGCACATATAGTTTTATATAGGCTTATTAGGCTAAACTTATACACTGAGGTTCGGTTCATTTATGAGACGAGCAGGAGCTCCAGTTCACACAGTTTCGTGGTTATATCGTCTGCTATATTTAATTCTTATTTATTAAATCCAGGCAATTGGTTGATGAAAGAAACATTGATTAAAATTAAGATATAATTAATACAAAACGAAATTCACTTTAAAGAAAGGTTTTGTGCTTTCTGTTTGATGTCTCTGTGAAAGTTTTAACCCTCTGGGGTCTGAGGTGTTTTTGGGGTTCTTGAGATGTTTTGACATGCCCTGACATTTGTGCTTATTTCAGCTACTTAAAACATACCATTTGCCAACATATAAATTTGCTGTATTCAGCACAAACTCTGCTACAATAATATTTGAGCAAAATGGATGTTCATGTTTGCATTTTATAGAAAAAAAATATTATGCGTGGTTAGTACGTTTTGGGGAAAAAAATGTCACCGCAATATAAGGCCATTTAACACATATTGAATAGTTGTCCAAAGACTTTTGAGTAGGCTATTCTTGTAGGCTAGAATTTTTACTTCAAAATGAAGTGTAAATCATTCTGACAACTCTTTCACAAACAACAATATAACGATTTAAATTTCTTGCGTCAGTTTTTGGTCATTACTGCTGTATGCATGGTGGTGTGAATTCCCATGAATATTAATGTGATTTACACCTGGGAAGACTAAAGACACTCCCCTAATGACTATAATGGCCCATTAAGGTGCTGTGAGGCAGCCTGAACAAAGAATGAGAGGAGATTCAAAGGTTTTTCAATCTGTTTTATTGTAATTCCTCTATGTGGAGAAACTAAATGTTCTAAATTTGCTCTAAGTAAATCAAATGTGAGTAAAAATAAATAAATAATCAGTCGGCTATAAACAAAGCAATTGTGAGCAATAAATAAACAAAAGTAAAGGCAGGTATCTCACAGTAAATGCTTATGCCCCATTGATGCGGGCTCTAAGCAAATCAATTGTGAGCAAAATAAACAAAAGTAAAGGCAGGTATCTCACAGTAAATGATTATGCCTCTTTTTGATTTCCATTGCTGCGTGTATAGTACCGGTGAAAAGTTTGGACACATTACTATTTTTAATATTTAAAAAAAAAAAATTAAGAGTAACACAGTCACACATCTTTATGTCACTCTTGAAAACAGTTCCTGTTCAACTGAAGACATAAGTGAACATTGCATGCCTGGCATTTCCATGGTGTTAAATGTCTTTTACCATGCACTGTTATGCAATGGACAAAACTTCGGCGACCAACTGTGGCAACATCCCTGCCTTCTGATGTCAGCTCAGCTCCTGGAACCGGTACATGGTCACTATTGGTCCGTTTTGGTGCCGTTTTCTGTGACACACCACAGAGCTCTGTGATAAGTTGCTCCATAAACTCTTTATGGGACACGTTACCATGTAGCTCTTTGTGCACAATGAAAGAGTTGGTGGAAGCAATGTCCAAGAAGTGTAGAAAAATCTTCCTGTACCACTTCATGGTTTTGTGTTGTGCAGTGTAGTACTGTAACAGCCAGGTCAACACCACCCATGAGTTTGTTGTATGCAGTCACAGGAGCAGGACATGGAAATGTCATTGTCCTCCATGTATCTTGTGTCTTCACCCTCCTCTGCGCAGTGTCTCCTGTATAAGCAGGATGGATGGTAGAACAGACAGATACCTCTCGTGTGTCCATCCACTTCACAAATACAAGAGGTCCATCCCGAATCCACCTGATGGATCCCCTGGCAGATTTTTTTGAGAGTGAATTAGCTGCACTCCGAGGGCAGTCCTTCCTGTTGTCCCTGGTTGGCCTGGTTGGCTTTCATGTACTGTGTCATACCTGTGTGTGTTTTGCATGCCACCATTCTTTCATCCACAGCTAAGTTTCTTTTAGGATGATAGATGGCTTTACAAGCATGACGAATGGTGTCCATGATAGGTTTGTTCCTGAAAAGACGGTCATGTTCAGGTGTGCCCCTCTTTCTGTCATTCTCCTGATCTGCACCTGGGCGACTCATGTGCACATTCCATGAAATGGTGCGGTATCTGTCCCTGGACATAATGTAGCTGGAAAGGGTACGGAGAAAACACTGCTTTGCCGGCAGTAGTTCCTGATGGAGCTGACCTTCACCATTGCCATGTAAAACAGCAGCCCAATGTAGCGGTACATCTCACTGATGCTGACATCAGTCCATTTATATTTGCAGCCTTTTGCAGTTGCCTTGGCAGCCTGGGCATTGGTGTTGTGGCACAGAGTTGACACAGCACTTTCTGAAAAAATTGTTTGAATAGACTCATGGGCGAATGCGAGTCTACAGAGCTCAGTTGCAGTCCAGTTTCCCGTGCAGGAAGGAATTGCAGTGTCTGTGGAACCGTGTCAATGTGAGCATGCTGATAACACAATCAAATAAACTGTATTATTATTATTATTATTATCATTATCAATCACTAATTACCATGGATTACAAAAAGACATTTATAATTTCACACAAGAATAGGAACTTTTACATTATGACAATGTAAACATAATTAGGCTACATTTCATCTGTAAAATATTACGTCTATGCACTTACTCAGTATTATTCTCGATCGCACTGAGAACTGAACGACGCCTGCGTGCTCCTCTGCGAGGTGCTGGAGAACTTGATGCAGCCACTTTCCTAAAAAACAAAACAAAATAACTGTTAGCATACATTATACAACAATACAAGAGTATCTGTTGATGGCCCATATAGAACGCATGCATTTATGATTCACTCAATGAACGGATCGTTCGCGAACGACACATCACTACATTTCAAACATTTACACCTGTATTCACAAAGAGTGCATAAGGCAGTAAGCATGATTATTAGTGTCATAGGCTAACCAAAACTGAACATTTGCAAGTATGGCCCATATAGACAGCATGCATTTAGGGATAGGCTACACAATGAACGGATTGTTCGCGAACGAACGACACATCACTAACTTACATTTCAAACATTTACACCTGTATTCACAAACAAGTATTTACGCATGATAAAGTGTCATAGGCTATCCAAAACTGAACAGTTATATATAACATATATTGTATTTAGACAGTAGTCTATCACATATTTTACCAGAGTCTGAAATATATTTCTATCACATATAACCTAGCAGTGATTTGCAAAAAAAATGCATTACACATAGGCTAAGGCAGTAGGCTATTTTAGCATGATAAGTAGTCATGGGCTAACCAAAACTGAACATTTATATGTAAAAAATATATTGTATTTAGACAGTATCACACATTTTACCGGAGGCTGACATATATATCACTAAATCATAACCTTAGCAGTTCGAAAACAAAATGCATAAGCATAAGGCAGTAGGCTATTTAGCATGATAATCAGTGTTATAAACTAATCAAAACTGAGTGAAATATATGTAGGCTAATATAGACCCTTTTACAGCCCACGTGATCACATGGTTGCGCGCGCATTTTGGCAACGGAAGTGGTGTTGTTTCCCACTGGCTCTAATGTGTTAGCAACTCCGAAAGTTTATCAAAACGGTTTCTCAGCATCAAAATGTCTGGTTGTTGCATTTACGGTTGCACTAATCGATATTCCACCAAGGGGCTTATGTGGCGTTTCCCAGAGGGCAAAAGGTGATCCGTTAGCGACTACGCCACCCTGGAATCCTGCCAGGGACAATACAAGAAAATTTCGTATTTAAAGCAACACAGGTTCGCTCAAAGTAAACGGCGGGAGACGTGGATGCAAAAAAATATAAATTTTATTACAGATAAAATCTGAGGTTCATAAACACAAAAAACCCTTCAGCAACAATTATAGACCACAACAATTTCACCATTTGACAAACACACAAAACAACTGAGTAATCAATTACAGCTGAATCTGGGACGGGGAAGCTGGCGTTTGACAATAAAACACAATATGGCCTCCACGGCAAATCACTCTTCACATACCCCTGTGCTTCAACACTCTCGCACACGTACACTACTCAGGACACAGCACTCGTGAGGACAGACCACAACCAGCTTCCCGCGCCGCCTCCAGCACTTAACCCCTGTAACAGATTCAGGTTATACACCACCCAGGCTCTCTCATAATAAACAATCACTTTACTACAGACAACACAACAGACAACACATCAGGACAAGGTTTTCACCTCTCTACTTAGACATACAAAATTACAATACAAAAATAAATCAAATACAAAAAAATGAGTAGAACCACTTCTGGCCACACAAAGAAAACAAGAAAATAAGATTTCACATTTAACAAGATTCACATTAAATCGATCAGTTCGATATCACAACCCGACCATACACACATTAACAATATTACAAGCTCACAGACGGAAAATAAAACACACACACACACACACACACACACGCTTCAGTAAGAAACACAAAAAAACTATTTCGATATAGTTAAATATCAGAAACAAGCAACAGCGCCTCCAGACGATGTCCCACATAGTCCAACAGCACAGAACAAATCGCCCATAATGAACACGACCACTCTGTAAAATTACCAGTTAACAATTAGACGAGATCCCCATAATTTAACTAGTTGCAGCTGTTCACAAAAATCCGTTTCTCTCTACAGGAGATCGCCACCCTTAAATTATAAACGCACATACCTTGTAAGTGCGATCGCCAGACACCCGATCAGTTAGGAAACCAGATATACATGGAAGCGGAGGGCTCGTCCAGTTTATCGTGAGGGAACGTACGCGCCGGTGATGCCTAAGCGGCTTCGTACTGGGCTACAAATAGCCTATACACACCCGTGCTTGAATCAGCCTCACTCCAACCTTTGACTGTAAACACAAGGATACTGCCACAGTAGAAACGGATACTCAACGGATACCTGAAGCGCTACCTGGTATTGAAATCCAACGTGGCCGGAGGAGCTCAGTCTCCGGTTACCTCAAATCACTAGTCACTAAACAAGTGCGTCACATTCACGACTCGCGAGTATACACGACACACACTCAGTACAATACACTAATGTAGGAGATCAGCACTTTAACTTCTGTACGAAATTACATAGACTCACTACTATTAGTAAAAGCAACTGAATTCTCAACTCGTAACTGCGTCACACTCAATCTCGTTCTCCTGCTTTTTTCTTTCTCCCGCTCTTCTTCGTCACCTCTCCTCTCACTCACTGCTCCCGCCCCTCTGCCTATCACATCACTCTCCAAACCAAACGGACATGTGAAATACCCAATCAGAGCCTAGAAAAACTTCATACACTTCTAACAATATGAAATATTGTTTTCAATACACGTGAGAAGTACAGATATTCAAAATAAATCAAAAATATACACAACCCAATATAAAGATTTATTTTGAAAAAATTAAAATAATATAATTTCAACAGGGCTACACTCTTCCCCTACTAAAAGGTCTTCATGTCCCCATGATACTTAAAAGGGAACTCAATTGTCTACCCCTGACAGGTAAGAAATGAAGATAAAGGAATCAATGTACACTAGTGAGACTAAGTTCTTATTGATAAGAGATCTGAATCATCATGCCCCTATGTACTATTGTAATTGGTATGTCTGTTGGTTTTCCAGGTTCATTGTAACTCAGGCGAATGACAGGCTTCACTGTTCTACGTTCTCTTGGCTCAGAGATAGACTCCACCTCCTTATCCAAGACACTAGAAGCAAGGACGTCTCCCGCATCTAGTTCTGTGTCCACCACAGGTTCCAGAAGAACCCATATATACTTATAGGGTCAAAATCTTTCACTTATATAACACCTTTAACAAACAGAAAAATAAAAAAGTCATATAAGAACTTGTGTAAATAAATACAATTTCAGTTTAATTTTAAAGACCACGGTCTTTAAATACCACGGTAGTGGAGCTCATCACAAGGGGGGATGAGTCCAAGCACAGAGATGAGGTGGTGAAATTAGTGGAATGGTGTAGAGTTAACAACTTGCTCCTCAATACATCAAAGACCAAGGAGCTCATTGTGGACTTCAGGAGTAAGAAAACGGTTATCCAGCCGCTGTTCATAGGAGGAACCTGCGTAGAGAGGGTCTCTGACTTCCGTTTCTTGGGAGACAACATCATGGAGGACCTGACCTGCGCCGTCCACACCACTGAGGTAGTGAAGAAGGCCCAGCAGAGACTGAGTTCTGAGGAGGAACAACATCCCCAAAAAACTGTTGGTGTCCTTCTATCGTTGCTCGATTGAGAACATCCTGACATACTGTCTCTGTGCATGGTTTTCAAGCTGCACTGTGGCACAGAGGAAAAAGCTCCAGAGTGTCATAAAGTCAGCACAGAAAATCACTGGTTGGCCCCTCCCCACTCTGGAGGAACTTCACAGCTCCCGCTGCATCAAAAAGGCCAAGACCATCATACAGGACTCATCACACCCTGGTCACACACTGTTCAGACTATTGCCATCAGGCAGGAGATATAGGTCCATGAAAACAAGAAAAAATAGACTACAAAATAGTTATTATCCAACAGCCATATGTGCATTAAATAACGCTGTTAAATTATAGTGCCCACCACTGATCTGTGTTAAAAGGGTCATGTGCAATTTTTAAATGTGGATAGCTGCATGGATATGTATCTTATGTGTTTTTAGTATTTATTTTTGTATTACCTGACAAGGATTGCACCTAATTTCGTTGTACTTGTTACAATGACAAATAAATCTTCATCTTCATCATCATCTTACTAGCTTCATTGACCAAAAAACTAGGTAAGATAATCCATGCTACCATGGCCCTATAGTGTAATGTTCTCTGTCCAGCTCCTGTTCTATAACCAGGCAGAAGAAATCTTCCTACTGATGACTGACGTGTGTTGGGAATTAATTTCTTCTAAAGTGTAGAAACTCAGAAGAGCGAAGACCAGGAGACTCGGGTGTATCTTTTAAAGCAGGATTCTTTATTTGCTGTAGTCTGCTTCGTCCAAGCATCGTACCCAAGTCTAACTTAAGCAGAATAACTGTAGTTGATATACCTTTCAAGGGGGAGGGGTTACATTCGGTTCCTGCACTGTGACAGGACAAAAGGCAAGGGGGGGGGGGGGGGGGGGTTGACACTCTAAGAATACATCAAAACAAAACATGTAAATGTCCTGAGCCAGGAGAACAGGATGAAGCACTGCCAAAAGGTGAGGGGGGGGGGGGGGGGGGAGACCCTCTCAGCAGGTCACTTCACATGCTGAGACATGAAGATAGACTCAGTGTTGATTTAAGAATCTGCTCAGGCATTCACACTAATAAACTTCTATATACTATAGTATTGGAAATCTAAATTAAACCTTTTAATAAATTTGATTTCATCAATCCCCTCTTTGGGAGTTCTAAATAACTCCCACATAATATACAATTAAACACTTAAAAGTTCATTCTTGTGACTCGCTCAAGTTACAGGCACATAGCTTGCTCTGTGTTAATGTTTCTGCAATTGCATGTTGACACAGTAACAAAACATGCAATTAGAGTCCGTGAGTCTTTTCTGGTTGGAACTGTGATTTTCTTGAGATCAATCAAGTTTCTGAACCATGAAGAATTATCATCAGTCATCTTGGTGTAATTTTGCTGAAAAGATCAAGAATGTCTTGTTGGATCATCATGTTTGTGCACAAGTGAGCCCTGGAATGCAGTCATCTTCGGATGTGACCTGCAAACGTTCTTTCCAGCAAACAAGGCGTTTTTTACATATTCATCAGCTCTAAGAATATGTCGTTTCTGGAGTCTGGACTTTGTGTGATCTTTATGATGTGTAGTAGTAGGACAATCTTGATCATGTCGATGGATGACTGAAGGTTTCATCGTCTCTGCGTTGTGTATTTTTCTTTTCTTTATCCTTTTGTGATAGTTGGCTCGGGCAGTAGGTCTAGTTGATTCTTGAGCTTATGTCTTCATACGCAGACGAGGAGGTCGTTGCATATGGGTCTCAGGTCAGCAAGTGGTATCTGTACAGAGGAAGAGAGAAAACAAAAAACAGGAGCAGTAATTTGTTCAAACACTAATGTTGTAAACTTTTCAGAGTCTGCTGTTGTAGTTCTGCTATTGTTGTTCCATCTTTCCCTATTCTCTTAATTATTTTGACACCTAAATAGAACCAGTGAGGTGAGGAATGGACTAATGGATGGGGGAAATGCCTATGAGGTATTCTTCACCGAAGGGTTGGCCCCCGATGCCTGTTGCAATCGGTTCTTCCTTCGGCTCCTCACTGTTCCTGTGTCCTGTCATTTCCCTGTGGGAGGGGGAGCAACTTTTACAGTGTGACACTGCAACTACTTTAATTAACATCACTTGATGTATCACTTAGGCTCTAATGGCTTGCAACATTCTAGAGATTTATTTGACTACCTGTCCTCTGACGTGTGTAGTTATTTCTCCATCCTCTAACAACTTCAGTCATAGCAGACATCATACATGAGGATGAAAACAATGTTTGGCATTATTGTGGAAACTGCATGAGGGCATTTTACGTTTACAGTCTGACCTAACACTATTAATGATGAAAGGCCTGTGCTGTAAAATAACATTTAAGGCTGTGAGTTTATTTTAATTAGTGTCCCCCAAAGGAAAAACTGAGACAGTCAAAAAACAGAAGTCTTTTATCTCTGTTGTAAGTTAGTGGGGAAAATTAAGCACTCGCATCCCCAAATGGTTAACATCTAAAACAGCTGCCCAACGCGTTTAATGATGATGGGAGAGGCTGATTCAGAGTAGCAAGCAGATTGAGCAGAAGCTGAGTAATATTGTTCACTTCTCTAACATTCTTTTTGTTTTTTCTACATTCTTTTCCAAAATGTCCATGTTTACCACAATAATAACAACCTCTCTCTTAGGACATTTGCGTTTCTGTTGTTTCTCTGCGTTGACCTTAACCCTTAGGGGTCGAAAACCGCGTCCACGCGTTTTGCTGGATTTTTTCCTTATATGCGTCGCACACGTGGCACGCCCCCGATCACTGCATAACAACATGAAGATTCTTCATCAGAGATTCACTGATAGTTCATCGCGTTTTATGGATGGAAGCACGCTACTCCTTCAGAGGATTTGAAACTCAGACGAACGGTTGCATTTTGAAGAACGAATTGACCCCGAGGATACAAGTTCGGAGTAAGTTGTTTAGTGTTTTATAATTCCTTTTCTGATCATAGAGCTCAAATGCATTTTCAGACTATAGTAAATATTAACTCACAACATTCGTGTATACGCTCGTGTAAATTTTTTAAATAACTGCTTAGGTTGTAATTATTTAGTGAAATATATTGATCTGCGAGTTTTGTTTGAGTTCTCCTGTGGTCTAGTGGTCAAATCGTTTGCCAAGCGTGTCAGAGGTTTATGGGTTCGCATCCGCCATCGGTGTAGTTTTTTTTTCTCTCATCAAAACCGAATATGTTCATCAGTGGTTACAGTCTATATCAAACACACACGTATATAGGACACACGTTTGTGTGCATTTTATTTTGTTATTTCACCGGAATGAATAGTGTCCGCAATGGATTGAAGAGCACGTCCTAAGAGCGAGTGAAGACTGCGTGCGCGCCGCCACAAGAGACTGTATCCATGACACTGATAGCAGGACACGAGCGCTCAGCTTGAGTTCAAAAACAAAACATTTTAGCTCTAGATCTCTTACTTAAGAGCGGACTAAATGAATGCTCTGCTAGTTAACTGGAGATGTTTTATTTGTATTAGGTACAGCCGTTCATTGAGTGTATCAGTAAATGCGTGCGGTCTATATGGGCCATAAACAGATACTCGCGGTTACGCGGCCTACCCATCAATAGATGTTTCTCTGTCCATCAACAAATACATTGTGCATCTATAATCATAATTGTCCATCAGTTTACTTTGGATAATGTGCTAAGAGCTTTTTGCTTTTGTTTTGTTGTGTTTACATCGTCACCATCAGTCTTCAGAAATCATTCTGATATACTTTTTTTTTTTTAAATCAATGTTGTAAACAGCTGTGCTGCTTAATTTTTTTTAACCTGTGATAGTT
This sequence comes from Chrosomus eos, assembly GCA_036326025.1. Taxonomy (NCBI): domain Eukaryota; kingdom Metazoa; phylum Chordata; class Actinopteri; order Cypriniformes; family Leuciscidae; genus Chrosomus; species Chrosomus eos. The sequence goes on from CM070834.1 coordinate 39,931,257, forward strand.
TTTTAGGATTCTTTGAATGCACTTTTTTTTTATTTATATAACCACTATATAAGCAATATTTTATTATATATATATTTTTATATATAAAAAAAAAAGTTTGGTCTTTTTATGTTTTTTTTTGTTTTTTTGAAAGGAAGTGTTAAGTGATATGAATGACTTTAAGTCTTTATGTTCTTAGGAAAGATTTCTATTTTAAATAAATGCTGTTCTTTTTAACTTTTTATTCATCAGTGAATCATTAGTTCAGGCTGCCTCACAGCACCTTGATGGGGCATTAGCACATTGGGGGAGTGTCTTTAGTCTTCCCAGGTGTAAATCACATTAATATTCATGGGCATTAACACTCCCACGCATACAGCAGTAATGACCCAAAAACTGATGTAAGAAATTCCAATCGTTATATTGATCTTTCTGAAAGAGTGGTCAGAATGATTTTCACTTCATTTTGAAGTAAAAATTCTAGCCTACAAGAATAGTAACTCAAAAGTATTGTTTACAACTATTCAGTATGTGTTAAATGGCCTTATTGCGGTGACATTTTTTTTCCCAAAATGTACTAACCACGCATATTATTTTTTTTCTATAAAATGCAAACATGTACATCCATTTTGCTCACATATTATTGTAGCAGAGTTTGTGCTGAATACAGCAAATTTATATGTTGGCAAATGGTATGTTTTAAGTAGCTGAAATAAGCACAAATGTCAGGGCATATCAAAACACCGAAAGAGCCCCAAAACAGCTCAGACCCCTAAGGGTTAAAGGAAGCTGCTGCAATTTTCACTCTGGCCTTGACATCAGAGTCTCTTTCCCATGCAGCTGTAACACCTCCTTTTATCAAAGATGAAACCATCTGAGGGGGATCAACAGATTTCAACTGGTACCAAAATTTCAAACCACTTCACTCAACAAATACTATTTTTCCTATTTTATTTCCCATGTACATATAATTGCCCACAATAATAATAAAGAATAGAAGGACACCACCAGTCTTTGTCTCTGTGTAAATGATACAATGATAAACACAACTTATCGTCAGTGTCCAGTCTTTAGAAGGGTTGAACTGATGCTGGTGAAGAGATGAGTATCAAACCCGGTGGATATTTGAGATCGACGCAATGACATAATCCAATAATCCAGTAGGAGTATGAGATGCAATGGCATTTGGTGCCTCGCTACAGCGTGGTGATATCCAGATTCCTACTCCTCTCTTCCAGGAGACGTATAGATCATCAGATCATCCAAAACAATGCAGGATAATAAGTGTGGTTTGAAACAATGGTGACAAGTGGTTAATTATGAAAAGTCCTTTCTACAAAAAGAAAAACAGCTAACATCAGACCTTATTCATGACAATAACACCAACATTTTTGATTAGATGACACATTTAGAACATACTCACGTTTGAGCTTAAACTCCCTGAGTTCTCAAACCAGGACTTCAAATGTATCAGCAGATAGCATTTAGATAAACCATGCGGTTTCCCTCTACCAAACTGAACTGACTTCTTCATTGCTTACCAGGCTTATATCTAGCAGCCCCCACTCACTAGTGCCCCCAAGCGGATATTAGTGGTACTACCACTTGACCCAGGTAATTTTCCAGGCAATAGTCAGAAAATAAACTATAAAAGACTCAGGTAACATTTAAACTGTTACATACCCCTCCCGTGGTCTAAAAATTTGACTCATGGTACATTTTTAAATTCTGGGTATGATAAGTGTCTACCTGAACAGGATCAGACAACATGGCTACCTTGTAGTTTACAGGTCCTAGCTTTTTCACAATCTTAGCTGGGCCTTTCCATTTAGGTGAGATCTTAGCCATGAAAGCATCATCTGCACTAGAAAGAGGGTGTGTTCGCACCCAAACTAAATCCCCCTCATTGAAGTTTGAGCTCTTCTCTTGAGGTCGTAGTACTTTTTTTGTTTAGTTTGTGCCTTCTCTACATTCTCTCTTACTGACTCGTACAGAACCTTTTGGCGTTCCAGGAGACTGTAAGCTGGTTGGTCCGGATCTGGTGGATTCTGTAAGGCTCTCTGCAGAGGACCTTTCAGTTGTCGTCCTAGGGCTATCTCAGCAGGTGAATACCCGGTACTCTCATGCCATGCGGTATTTAGTGCAAATCTGAACTCACATAACCACTGATCCTAGGTACGGTGGTTTTGGTCGACGTACGTGGCAATCATAGTTTTCAAATTACGATTGACCCGTTCAGTGAGGTTTGACTGAGGATGGTATGCGGTGGTGAGTTTTTGTGTTACTTGCCATTGCTTACATAACTGGGCTAAGAGGTTTGAGGTGAATTGTGCACCTCTATCAGACACGATGAAGGCTGGTGTTCCCCATCTTGTGAAAATCTCCTCTATAAGAATTCGCACAATGGTTGTAGCTTTAGCAGCTCTCATTGGGAAAACCTCTACCCACTTAGTGAAATAGTCCACTATAACCAGAAGATAATTATTCTGGCGAGTGCTTCGTGGAAATGGTCCCATGATGTCCATTCCCAGCATATAACCAGGTTCAACTAGTGGTACACTTTGTAAGCCCCCAGCAGGTTTTAAGTTAGTTGGCTTGTGTTGCTGACATTTCTGACAATTCTTGCAGTGTTGCCATACATCTGTACGAATTGAGGGCCAATAAGCGAACTCTAAAAGTCTCATCAATGTCTTAAATTTACCCAAGTGCCCACTCAGAGGATTGTCATGTGCATAAGTTAAAATTGCTTCCTTCAACTTTGCAGGAATGACAACTTGGATTCTCTGACCTTCTTTGGAGTCTGGTACACTCCTAAATAAAACTGCGTTCTTGAAAACAGTGTGTTCTCTTCAAGTCAGTGGATTTCTGGTTTTCGGCTTTAACCATCAATTCTTGGCACTCTGGGTCTAGTTTCTGTTCTGCTGCAATTTGTGCCAAATCCACTGGCAGATCACATGTGACAGATGTGTGCAACAACACAGCTGGTGACTCAGCTGCATACCTTCGGGACAATACGTCAGGCACTACATTACATTGTCCTCTCCGATACCGTACAGTAAAGTGATACCCTTGTAGTCTGATCGTCCATCTTTCCAGTCTGGATGAGGGTTTTGGATGTTGGAAAAGCCAGACTAAGGATGCATGATCAGTGATCACCTCAAAAGCTCTACCCTCTAGGTAATGGTGCCACTTCTCTACAGCCCACACTACCGCTAGACATTCCTTTTCTGATGTCGAATAGGACTTCTCTGCACCTCTGAGCAAATGGGATGCGTATGCAATTACTCTCTCTTGGCCATCCACCTCCTGTGTTAACACAGCTCCTAAGCCCACATCACTTGCGTCAGTCTGTACTTTAAAAGAAGCCTCGAAATTAGGTGTGGTTAAAACAGGAGCCTTAGTGAGTTCATCTTTAATAAGCTCAAACGAACATTGGCACTCATTAGTCCACTTCCACTTCGCCTCTTTTTGCTTCAGTGCGTGCAATGGTGCTGTTTTACTAGAAAAATCAGGGATAAAACGATGGTACCAAGCTGCTAGACCCAGAAATCGCTGAACCTCTTTTGAGTTCTTAGGAGTGGGAAATGTCCTGATGGCATCCACTGTGTCTACATTCATCTTAACTCCATCTGCAGTGATAGTATGTCCTAGGTAGTCCAGTGAAGAACAGATGAACTTACATTTTGTGAGGTTGAGCGTGAGACCGGCGTTGTGTAAACTCTGGAACACCTGCTTGAGATGGTGCATGTGAGACTGGATGTCTGGGGAGTATATAATGATGTCGTCGATATAGACCATGCAATATTTGTTCTTGTGCTCTCTGAGAACTTGCTCCATCAGCCGTTGGAATGATGCTGCGGCGTTTTTAAGGCCAAAGGGAAGACAAGAGAATAGATATAACCCTGAAGCAGTAATGAAAGCGGTCTTTTCCATACTTGCAGAATCCATTTCAACTTGCCAGTATCCGCTCTTTAAATCCAGCGTGCTGAACACCTTGGCTTCTTGGAGAGAATCAAGAATATCCGTGATTTGAGGCATCGGATACGTGTCGAGGTGTGTCTTTGCATTCAGTCCACGGTAATCAATGCAAAACCGGGATCCTCCATCTTTCTTATCCACTACCACCACAGGTGAAGCCCACGGAGACGTAGAAGGTTTGATGATTTTTAATTGAAGCAACTCCTTAATTTGCTCTTCAATGAAATCATTCTTCACGTTCGAAGCTCTGTACGGTCTCTTTCTTATAGGAAGTTCGTCAATAGTTTTAATCTCGTGCTTGATCAGGCTTGTACGTCCTAGATTTGTGGTACAAACTGAAGGCCAATCACACAAGAGAGCTTTCAATTGACTCTTTACCTTGACTGCAGCATGAGAGTTTTCCACGACTTGGTCGATTAACTTCGACTTCTCATCGCACCCCAACTCATCTTTTCCTTGGGCAGCATAAAATCGTACAGCAGGGTGCTCGTGCATTTTATTAAAACACATTGGATGACTAGAGTTAGTATCAGGCAGGGTTATACGTGAGACATTAAAATCGATGGTGACCTTGGCTTCTCTAAGGAAATTCAAACCTAAGATGATAGGCACTGCCAAATCTTCATCATTCATCACATAGAATGTGACCTCATGTTTTGATCCGTACATCTCACATTCCCAGAGTACTTTACCCTGAGCTTTTTGACATCGCTCTATAATTAAAAGCAAAGTCTCTCACAGATTCGTCGACCCTCTGTCGATAATTTGCCAATTTCTGTGCAGCTACTTCCTTGTGGTCTTCGTTCAAAAATGAAAACAGGAATTTCTCTTTGAATGAATCCCAATCTCTAATATGCGGTTTCTCTGCTCTCCACCAGCTCTTAGCGGTTCCCTTAAAACTCACTTCAATGGGCTCTTCTGAATTCAAATTACTAAAGGTAGGTAAATCCATTACTCTCTAATCGTTCAGTTTATTAACTGATTAGTTTTGTAACTTTTATTTGCTCTGCTGTATTCTTCAACTTGGATGATTTGAAATGATACATATACATACTGCTTGAACTGCAAATAAGGTAAAATAACCTTACTGTAACTTAATACTGAGGACTGCCCTCAGTATTAGGACATGCTGAAGTATTATAACTTGTAACCTTGTGATATTTTGCTACCAATTAATTTTTATTGTATAACCAGTAAATTTATCTTTTGTTTAAATAAATTTTCATTTCTTACTTACAAACATTGGTTCATTGTTACTTCAGCTGATAAAGACAGTTCTATAAGCAATATAAAAGAGCATACTAAGTTTACATTGCCTAACTGAAGGACCCACCTAAGATTCTGCTGGAGAGGTAAGCATGAATTCTTTAAAAAGGGTTAATGATGATTATTGTATGTACACCACTAGATTTTCTGGTATAAACTAAACAAGCTAGTGTAGGATTTTTGTAATCCAAAATCTGACCTGACAGCAAAAGTCTTCTGGCTATAATTAAACCAGGGAGATCTTCAGGAAAGTGAGTGTAGTACCAGAACTCACCACAGGTAAGGGTAAGTCACCAGTTTTATCATCTTGTTCAATTCTCTGGTCTGGTGACTCAGCTCTACTTTCTCTTTCTTCCTCTGTATCTAAATACAATTCGCTAAAAGTATCTATCAAAGTTGTCACTGGATCCCTACGCTGAACAAAAGCATCATCAGAATAATCAGTGATATGCTCTCTTTCTTCCATATCAGATGATAGTAAGGAATATTTGTTTGTGAAGGGCTTTCAGTACCGTCGAAATTTATTTTTAAATACGAGGAATCCCGCAAAAGTTCAAGCGGGTCCCTGTTCGGGCGCCATCTGTAACACCTCCTTTTATCAAAGATGAAACCATCTGAGGGGAATCAACAGATTTCAACTGGTACCAACATTTCAAACCACTTCACTCAACAAATACTATTTTTCCTATTTTATTTCCCATGTACATATAATTGCCCACAATAATAATAAAGAATAGAAGGACACCACCAGTCTTTGTCTCTGTGTAAATGATACAATGATAAACACAACTTATCGTCAGTGCCCAGTCTTTAGAAGGGTTGAACTGATGATGGTGAAGAGATGAGTATCAAACCCGGTGGATATTTGAGATCGACGCAATGACATAATCCAATAATCCAGTATGAGTATGAGATGAAGATGTCAATGGCATTTGGTGCCTCGCTACAGCGTGGTGATATCCAGATTCCTACTCCTCTCTTCCAGGAGACGTATAGATCATCAGATCATCCAAAACAATGCAGGATAATAAGTGTGGTTTGAAACAATGGTGACAAGTGGTTAATTATGAAAAGTCCTTTCTACAAAAAGAAAAACAGCTAACATCAGACCTTATTCATGACAATAACACCAACATTTTTGATTAGATGACACATTTAGAACATACTCACGTTTGAGCTTAAACTCCCTGAGTTCTCAAACCAGGACTTCAAATGTATCAGCAGATAGCATTTAGATAAACCATGCGGTTTCCCTCTACTAAACTGAACTGACTTCTTCATTGCTTACCAGGCTTATATCTAGCAGCCCCCACTCACTAGTGCCCCCAAGCGGATATTAGTGGTACTACCACTTGACCCAGGTAATTTTCCAGGCAATAGTCAGAAAATAAACTATAAAAGACTCAGGTAACATTTAAACTGTTACACAGCTAACCTGTCAACATTACTTCTGAGAGTTCTGTTAGACCAAGTTAGATCTAGGAAAGGCAATGCATTTTTATGCTCTGACAAAAGACCATGAAACCATGTACGAGCTAAAGGGCCATTATCATTTAACACCTTCTTTGATGTATCTGATATTCCACTGTAAGCTGCAGCTGACTGACAAAATCTTTCTGTTTATTTACAAACAGTTTCATCATTCTTCTGTACACAACTAGTGATCTTTGACCAGTCTACTTTTGGTCCAACAATGTTCTTTAGGATTTTCAAAACTCCCTCTCTCAATTCATCTTTATTGGCATTTTGAAACTCAGAATTGTTTACGGCATTTTCAAAATCATTGAATTCTGACTCAGTCAAGATCTGTGATATTAGCTGAGTGACTTCAGCTAGAGACATATCGTACAGCCGCATCTTTCTGGACAATTCTCTCCTAAATTCAGAAAAATTTATTTGCACTGATGGCAGATTTTCAGCGATTCTCTCGATTTCTTTAGGACCTAAAGATAATTTGACTGTTTGTAACTGCAGTGTGGGGGTTACAGATTGAACGGAGTCAATCCCTTTTGCCCTAGTCTGAGCCTTTTGTCTTGCTCCACACACTTCAAATGCATTTACATCTTTATCTATCAAACTAGAATTTCTAGTGGTTTCTAGTCTACAGAAAGACTGTAAATCAGGATAGTTTTCATCTGACTGTTGGTCTTCAGAGTAACATTTGGTTGATGTCTGGTTATGGCTCACATTTGTCTTGAAACAAGACACTTGAGTCTGCAATTGTTTGTTCTGTTCATTTAACTTATCAATACACCTAGCTTGTTCTTGTGCAATGGATAAGCTATATTCTCTATGGCAACATATTATTCCTTTCATGTTTTTCTTTCTGATACATGCACCTAACACCTTCTTGCATTCTTCAATAGACCAAACTTTTTCTGGGTCAATATCAAATTTCTTTGTCAAATCCAATCTAACTGACTCAGTCACTATGGAATTCATGTGCTCTCCTAGCAATGACTTGAACTCACTGTCTGTCCATAAAGGAGTAGCTAGTCCATTATTCTCAGTTGATGGAACTAGCCTAGCATTCCTTCTAACCATTTTGTCATGTTCTTTGTTATCACACAATCAAACACTAAAACTTCTCTGATCAAAAGAGGGTACACTTGTTAACACAGATCAATTCTTGTTAACCTTCCAAATTAACCAACATTTCACACTTAACTTCGGCTAAGTCTTCCCTGTTTGCACAGAGGGTATTTAAATCAGTAGCATAAGATGCTAAATCTCCCTGTCTGAAACAGAGGGTATTCTTTTCTTCCCTGCCTGCCTGAACAGAGGATCGAATTTTCATCTCTAAAAGCAAACTTTTAAAGGATAACTTAAGTTAACCAAACACTACAGCTGTCTGATAACTCTTTCTCTGGCTGCGCAGAGGCACAAAATTTGTACTGGTCGTTCAGCGGTTCTTTGAATAGAGTGAAACTTACCGAATCTTTGTTTGTATGAAAAAGATTCCGTCTGGAACTTCAGTCAGAAAGGTGAATTCTTGTTGTGATTCAGTTCTGGAACTCAGTTCGCTTTCTTGAGATCTTTGTTGCTTGAAGTTTCAAGATTCAGTCTGGAATTCAGTCAGAAGTTCATTCTTTGTTGAAATTCTTTGTTGAGCTTGAAGTTCTGGAACTCAGTCTTTGTTTGTTGAGCTTGCAGTTCTGGAACTCAGTCTTTGTTTGTTGAGCTTGCAGTTCTGGAACTCAGTCTTTGTTTCAAATCTGGATTCAGGTGAAGTTAATTCTATCCGGGTCACAAGGCACCATCTGTTGGGAATTAATTTCTTCTAAAGTGTAGAAACTCAGAAGAGCGAAGACCAGGAGACTCGGGTGTATCTTTTAAAGCAGGATTCTTTATTTGCTGTAGTCTGCTTCGTCCACCCATCGTACCCAAGTCTAACTTAAGCAGAATAACTGTAGTTGATATTTGTGCTGTAGCTTTGTTTTGTGCCACTTGTAATCGATTAAGATTATATTCTGATGTATTGGACCATATAACTGTACAATAATTTAACTGAGAGAGAACCAAAACTTCCATTAATTGTTTAATCAAATGTCTTGGTAAATATATTTTACAATATCTAATTGCAGCCATCGCTCTCCCCATTCTGCATGCTGCCATCCTCAAAACGCGATGAACTATCAGTGAATCTGATGAAGAAGGTTCGTGTTTTTATGGCATTGATCGAGGGGCGTGCCGCGTGTGCGATGCATAGATCGCCTATTTACCATGTGAAAAGCTCTGGGGGCGTGGCGGCCTCAGCTCATTAAAGATAATGAAGGGAGATCAGAAAAACTGCACCTCTCCTTGGTTTCAAACGGATTACATAAACTGGAAATATTTATTTTTTTAGTAAATTACTTCATTTAAAAGAAGAGAATTTCAGCTTCATAACAAGTCATGCCAAGTATTGACAGAGTTACAGTTACTTTTTCGGACGCATTTCAGAATGGACCGGCAGGAAAATCGAACTGGCAGTGCTGCGACCCTCCTCAGAGAGTCGCACCCCAGAGGGCGCCGAGGAGAAATGATTTCTCAAAACCGTCCCTACCTGTTACAAGCGGTCAGACACCACCCATAACATAAAAGAGGGACGCACACAGATCGGCTCGTAGCAAAACAATAGGGCTATGTTTATTTAACAGAAAGGTTTTTAAATAATGGTACGCAGCAACACAGTCCAACTGCAGAAGCGGAACCCTTCCTAGCGTCGGGTGGACTTTTTAAAGGTAGATAAAACACGGCTGTGCATCGACCATGCTCTCTCTCTGTGTGCGCCGCCAGGAATGGTTCCTTCAGCCCTTTATAGTGCACGCAGGGTGCGCTCAGGTGTAGGTCATCTGTAATCAGATCAAACAAAGGGAGGAGATTCCGCATGCCAACACGTGTAGTAAAAACACTAGATCTGGGGCCGTAACACCCCACCCCAAAATGGTGACTTGTCGCCATACTATAATCATGAGAATATTCATACTTACTCACGACCTCTTTGTTCATCTTCACATGTGATTCAACATAGAAAAAAAAAATTATACAAAATTATCTTTAACTGTTACCTAGTAGTATAGGTCATTTTAATCAGTAATATACGTGAGACTTACAATAAATAAGAGTTTAAAAAAAATATATATATATATATATCACAATAAAACAAATGAATACTATTAAGCATCTATTCTAGACAATGCATCCGCAACAATGTTGTCTTTTCCCCGCAAATGCACAATTTTGGAGATTAAAGGGTTGAAGTAATAGACTCCAGCGCATTAACCTACGGTTCGAGTTGTACATGCGATTAAGGAATTTGAGCGGGTCATGGCCAGTATATACTTTGACTGGATGTATTGTTGAACTTAGATACACTTCGAAGTGTTGAATGGCTAAGACTAAAGCCAGAGTTTCCTGTTCAATAGTGGAATACTTTTGCTGGGCAGAATTCAATTTCTTAGAGAAGAAACTTACAGGATGGATTATGTCGTCTGCACCAGATTGCGAAAGTACAGCACCGGCGCCTACGATGCTGGCGTCCACAGCAAGCTGGAATGGTCTACTAAAATCTGGCGCAGCGAGCACGGGAGCAGTTTGCAAGAGAGCCTTGACATTTTCAAATGCTTTATTACAGGACTCTGTCTATTCAAATTTAGTTTTTGGGCTCAGTAGGTTAGTCAAAGGACAAACCACAGTTGAAAAGTTCCTACAAAAACTGCGATAGTAGCCTACCAGTCCTAAGAATCGCCTTAGTGCACACCGATCGCAAGGTACAGGGAATTCTTGAACAGCAGCCACTTTAGCCATTACTGGTAAAACATGTCCTCTACCAACTATTCGTCCCAAGGAAGTAATAGTGGCTTTTCCGAATTCACATTTTGCTTAATAATGGTGAGATTGGCATTAGATAATCTACGGCAAAGCTCTCGGGAGTTGCGTGATATAGTGATGGGGACGAGACCGCCTATGCCGAGTCCGAGTCAAGACCGAGTCTTTGAAGGGTCGAGTCCGAGTCGAGACCGAGTCCGTTGGTTTTCAAATACAGTCGAGTCCGAGTCAAGACCAAGTCTTTGAAGGGTCGAGTCCGAGTCGAGATCGAGTCCGTTTGTTTTCAAATACAGTCGAGTCCGAGTCAAGACCGAGTCTTTGAAGGGTCGAGTCCGAGTCGAGACCGAGTCCGTTGTTTTTCAAATACAGTCAAGTCTGACGCTCGTTTCACACACTCTAAAAAACGTTGGGTTATTTGTTTAACCCAACCGATGGGTTACACATATTGGGTCAATATGTTGGGTTATTTTTTCAAAATATTGGGTCATTTATAAAATCGTTGGGTTATTTTTAGAAATAACCCGACGGTTGGGTCAGATAATCTTCGGTTTCCGCAGCGACGGTTCAAATTTTAACGGTCGTGACAGAAGTTAGTCAACAACACAGAAGCTGCTGCTGCCTGCTGCATCCTGATTATGAAAGGTAAGTCATATAATTTTTATATAACATCAAGTATTTTCTACTGAGACATTGAATATAATTATTATAAAACTTAATTTTATATTTTTAAAAAACGAAGTTCCCTTAGTCCGTTTTCCGGGAGTGAGATCGATTGGAAATTAATCCTAGCTATCCCCGTGAGCTCGCTTGCAGTAGCTGATAAAGTAATTAATTATAAAATTATACTAGCGAAACCGTTTAGAGATGTATTACCAGTAAGTTACCTAACGTTACTACAATAAACTAAGTAAGTTAGCCTAACGTTAGGCCTAGTCTGAAATCACTATCTAGCATTACGCCTGTTTTGCGGTAACTTTATTCGTTATAGCAAATGTATTAAAGGGACTTTAGTGATGGTCTGCCCCAGCTGAAGCAGTGCTCTAGAGACTACTATTTGTACAGGTGAGACTACAATTGTCACTAAATGCGGGACGAAAGAGCTCTACTCATTTGAACCGTAGTGGACGGGCCATTTATCAGCTCGACCCAGCGGCGCGAGCTCAGACATCGGCCACACGACACCACAGCAGCGGTGTGTGAGATGCAGTGAGAACCGTTTGAGTTCGCTGAAATCTCCGAGATGAAAGAAAGATGAAAAAGTGCAGATATTCCCAACAACATTGAAGCGTAAAACATGAAACATAATGCCTAAAACACAATGTTGCACATTGTGCAACAAATAAACGATTAGTTCATGATTAGTTAAAGAAAGTTTCTTTTCCAAAACAAAGTTTACCTTGATTTACTGTAACACAAACTTTAACTATGGTATTTTGGCAGAAATGTGGTATATTCATAATGAATGTTGTTGTATGAATAATAGTCATGTATGTGCATGCAACTGTATTAATACAGGAGTAGCTGAAGCTTCCAATTATAGTATTTTTTTTTCTTATGAAATTTTTGCCTTTTAATTTAAATGTGTTGCACTAAATGTGTTATACTTTTGTTTTAGACAAATGGGTTAATTTGTGAAGCAGACTACAACAGGCGATCTTCTGCCTTTTAATTGAAACCTTTCAAGGTGAGTAAGCTTTTGAAATAAGTGATATATAAAAGGGTTTATACAAACTTATTTTTAAGGACTAGCTTACTTCTCTGAAAATATTTCTTATTTTCTGCTTCATTCTAACACAGGAAGGAGATTTGACAAGAAAACGGCGGTACATTTTTACAGACTGCCGAAAGCTACTGTCAGTAGTAGTGGGAAGTTCAGGAAATTTTACTGACTCGGATCTTTGAATCTCTTTTTTTCAAGTCATTTCATTAATTTCAGCAGAATGTATTTAAAATGTTACATGTCAGTTGCCAAATTCATCAAACACATCAAAATGCTGATCACATTTAGAATAAAAAAAAAATTGCAATGCTAGGAAGAGGCCAAATAATGAGAAACAAACGATTAATTAATTTATCTGGGTCTTTCAGGCTATGCAGTCTGTTAGTTTACCTCACCTCCTGATCTAAGCCGTTCATTCATCCCGTGACATCCTCATAAACTGAGCTATGCAGTGTGTACCGGATACAGAATTTATTTATAGCATGTTACTGTTAAAAAACAGACTAAGTGCTTGTTTATAAAAAAGTTTGGGAATTATTAACTTATGTGTCCAGCGCTGTCACATCATTTCACTTGACAAAAGAACGAAAGACTAGAATCGAAGAATCAGACCCGTCGACTCGAGAGGTAACCTAATCATGGATCTTTCCGGTACTGACAGCATAGCCTCTATGAGACTGACGAAAAGAATGAAAATTTGGACCCGAACCCAAAGACTCAAGAGATCTACTAATCAATTCTGTTTCCAGAACATAACTTATAGGATGTTGTGCATGCGCAGTCAACTCAAAATGAAAGAATCGTTTTATGAACCGACGCGAGTGCTTTGTGCAAAAAAATCATAATTATTGTGTTCACGCTCTTGTCGTCTGCTCTCGCATTTAACACAACACGCATGCGTCGAGGTGCTCTCGTGTTTGAGTTTAATATTTTGCAAATAAAGTGGTAAATTATGGTTAAGGGATAGAATACATGCTTCATAAAATTGAGGTTGAACCACTGGAGTCGCATGGATTACTTTAATGACGTCTTTGCTACCTTTCTGGGGCATAGTTGTGTAGCTGTCAATGAAGGGACAAAAATCTCTCAGACTCATCAAAATGGTCTTTATTTATGTTCCGAAGATGAACGAAAGTCTTACATGTTTGGAATGATATGAGGGCGAGTAATTAATGACAAGTTTACATTTTTGGGTAAACCCTTTAACAGCAGGTGTAATGAGTAATTAGAGTGACCATAATTTAATTCAATACAGCACTGGTGTGATGTAACTTTTTCATAATTTGAACTGTTGATGTTGTCACAGTGCATGCCCAACTGAACTTTATTTATTCTTTTAAGGTTGGAAGTGGAACTGACATGGTGCCTATCTGAACAGTGAGACATGCCTGGATCCATGTGACGATGCTTGGGGACAAAGAGAACTTGCAAGTTTTTATCATATTCAGTGTGAAATCAGTTGAACAGAAGACTTTATTTCAAGCAATGGATCTGTTTAAAAAATGTTTAACATCTATGACATAAACTATTTCAAGACCTCTGCATCCATTTGGGAGTTTTTGTAGCATGCAAACTTTAATATATCCGGAGGAGTTCCTTTAACACATTGCTGCCTCATTAAGAACTTTGATCATCATCATCATCATCGGGTCCAGTAGTCAGCATATGTATTTTTAGTTGTATTGCTTAAGGTATGTTTACAACAGCACATCAATGCATTCAGTGTACAGTTGAAGACCTTTTAATAAAGTTGTGATGAGGATTTAATGTTATTCATTTGTGTATTTTATCCATATTTGTATAGGTTTTGAATTTAGTGAATTTTGAATTTTTGTGTGCTGTATGTATATATTTTATGTATTTTATTGTACTCTATGTACATGTTTTGAATGTGGACTGTTTGTACATATTTCCATAGGTTTTGAATTTATTATGTGTGTTGTATGTACACTTGTGTATTTTGAATGTATGTACACTATGTATATTATACATTAAATGCTAGACTCCCCAATATATAGTTTGTAATTTAAAAATATATTTGTTGAAACATATGTATTGTTTTATACAAATAAACAATCTGTATTTGAAAACAGTGCATTTTATTTATTAAAATAAGGTCATAAATAAAAATAGATCTTTAACTAAACTGTTGGGTTATTTTAACCCAACTGGCATTTAACCCAATGCATTGGGTTAAAATAACCCAAAGTTGGGAAGGTGCTATGCTAACCCATAGTTGGGTTACTTGTTGGGTTATTTTTAACCCAATATTTTTAAGTGAGCACATACTCCGTTTGCAGTGCGTATGCGGTGCATATTTTTTTTCCGTACCCATGTTAACAGGTTAGAGCTTTCACACTGCACGCGGGTGCGGTCCGGCGATCCGTTCCAGGTGCAGTGCGTATACAGCAGTGCAGAGATCGTTTCCGCACCGAGTCTAGCCTATTTATTCTGTGCTGTACGCGCTGAATTAAAGTGACAGCGCATAGTTTGTGGTCAAAATGAACACATATTGACATGGAAATGTAGTAATTTCATCATAAATGTATTTAATTAAATACAATGTATAGTAATTTTACCATAAATGCATTTAATTAAATACTACTATTGGTGGGGAACCCAGTGAAGCCTTTGAAGTGAACCATGGTGTGAAACAGGGATGCGTGCTTGCACCAACGCTTTTCTCGCTATACCTCACAGCTGTGCTAGATTCAATGGGCCTTGATCCGCACAAGGGGATCTTTATTCGCACTAGGACAGACGGTAAGCTTTTTAACTTAGCCCGACTTAGAGCAACCACCAAGACCAGAGAACTATGCATCCGGGAGCTGCTCTATGCAGATGATTCTGCTCTCGTGGCTAACAACGCTGAGGACATGCAACATATAGTAGACCGGTTTTCGTGGGCAGCAGATTTGTTCGGACTGAACATTAACATCTCGAAGACCAAACTTTTGTATCAACCACCACCAATGTGTTTTAACAATATGAGAGAGCCACAGCCAGTGATGGTACATGGAGAGCCCCTGAAATCTGTCAAGGCCTTCACATACCTTGGCAGTACAGTGACCTACACAAACTCCTCAGATCTGGAAGTTGAGAGGAGAATTCAGTCTGCTACCAAGGCTTTTGGCTCTCTTGAGAAGTGCCTTTGGAGCTGTCACGACATCTCGTACTGCACAAAAGTGAAAGTCTACAATGCTGCTGTACTTCCTTGCTTGCTCTATGCCACTGAGTGTTTAACGCTCTACAGCAGACAGATCAAAACACTCACACGAGTTCAGCTACGTCATCTACGTGCCATTTTACACATCAGATGGCAGGATCGAATCCCAGATGTAGAGGTAATCCAACGAGCTGGCTCTGTCAGTGTTGAAGCTCTAATTACATCATCACAACTGCGATGGGCTGGACATGTGCGCCGGATGAGTGACAGCCGACTGCCCAAAGCAGTTTTTTACGCAGAGTTAAAAGAGGGCAAAAGAAGCCGTGGTGGTCAAAAACTGCGTTTCAAAGATGCCCTGAAAAGACATATGAGGAAAACCGGGATCTTCCCGGAAAGCTGGGAGGAACAGGCCCTGCAGCGTGAGACATGGCAGCGTGGATTGAAAACAGCTGTCCTAGCTGTTGAGAAAAAGCGTCAGGAAGACTACGAGAAAGCCCATGAGAGGCGGCACTATTCCATTGCAGCAAGAGACTTTGTCTGTAGCAAATGCCATCGCTGTTGTAGATCGAGAGCAGGCCTTCTGGCCCACATGAGAGCCTGCCTACAATAGCCTCCAATCCAGACAGTCATCGTCGATATACGACGGACTGCCGATGATGATGAGACTGGGGTAAACAAGGAAAACATGTTGGAAAACGCCTGTCAGGGGGTCCCTGCAGGAGAGGTTGAGAAACACTGAGCTAGAACAATATTTATTAGACGCTGGAAGGAGGCAGGCGCGTTACGCATTCCGAACGCTATAACCTTATAATGCATAAATGCATCTGGGGTCACAAAAAGCTGAGATCTGTTGTGCTCTAAGTGTAAGTGGCACTTGCCAGTAACCTTTAAGAAGGTCAATATTTGTGACAAACGTAGCCGAGCCAACTCGATCCAATCCATTCGTGGTAATGGGTGACAGTCTGGCAGTGTGATGGCATTAAACACGCCTGTAGTCTGTACAAAACCTGTAAGTGCCATCCGGTTTACCAACTAAAAGACATGGGGAGCTCCAAGGGCTAGAACTAGACTCAGCAATATTATTCTTCAACATGTACTCAACTTCTCGTTGTAGAATGGCACGTTTGCGCTTGAGATGCAGTGCTTAATGTGGAGCGATTTTAGAACTTGGGAGAAAACACGCAAAGTAAAATTCGTTCCTTGGTCACTTTGCACTATTTTTGGTAGCCCAACAAAAGAGAAAAATTTTAATAACGCTCTGGACACGATTCTGGCGGTGATCTTTCTCAAAGGCACCGCCTCTGGAAAGCGAGTAGCCAAACACATAATGGTTAACAAATACTGATACCCGCTTTTTGACCTAGGAAGAGGGCCAACACAGTCAATGATTACCTTTTCAAAAGGATCACCGACGGCAGGTATGGGATACAACGCCGCAGGTGGAATTTTCTGGTTTGGTTTACCAGCAATTTGACAAATATGACACGTTTTACAATATCGTCGCACATCACGCTTCAGACCAGGCCAAAAAAAATGACGAAGAACCCGGTTGTAGGTCTTAGTCACACCTAAATGACCAGAAACACAATCATGTGCGACATTCAAAATAGCTGGTCTATTTTCAAATGGCATAACTATTTGCTCTATCTCATTCCACTCATTTTTCTGAGGTCTCCACCTCCGCATCAGCAACCCATCTCTGAGGAAATAGACCGGATTCTCATCTGTACGGTCTGAAACAGAATGCACTGCATTAAAGCATGAAACAAGTGAGGTGTCTTTTTGTTGAGCATTAACAAGTTCCTCTAATGACAATGAGACATCTGATGGTTTTCTTTCTCTTTTCTTACTGTTCAATTTAGGATCAGGACTACCAAGACTCTGCATGAAAGCAGGTTCGAAGAGCCTCTCACACTCTGCAGGTGAGCGATGAAACTGTCACTCAGGTCGACGTCATTGGGAGGTACTGCATCCGTCAACCTCTGGGTCTGCGACCTAGTAACGACACTAGTGGGAAAAACGTCTGGGAATTTTTGTGCGCACTCATGGGGGAAGTCTTGATTGAGCGGCACAGACACCACCTCGGGTGGGACATCCCTACGGCTCCACACGTTTCCACCGACTAGGTCATTGCCAAGGAGAAACGTGACACCGGGGATTGGTAAAGAGTCTTGAACACCAACAATCACATCACCACACACCAAGTCAGATTCAAGATACACGTGATGTAAAGGGACATCGAGGAAACCCATCTCGATTCCACGAACAAGGACACTACTTCCAGTTGCAGTTTTCTCAGAGAACGGCAACAAACCATGAAGGAGGAAAGACTGCGCGGCGCCTGTATCTCGCAAGATCCACACAGCCACAGCCTTCTCACCTGGTACAGACACGGTGCCATTCGTCAGAAAGGGCTCGTACATGGACTGAGTTTTCTCTGATTTTAACTCTGCAAAAAGGATAGGCGATATTTTACTCGAAGAAGAACTAACGAGACCTATTGGTTTCGTGGACTGTTTTTTCTTCAATATTAAACAATCTGCCACAATGTGCCCTGGCTTTTTACAACAAAAACAGTGTCTGTCTTCTTGTTTTACTGCATTCTTCTTCGTGTCTACATCGGGGTCGTAGATGGATTAACTCTTAAACGATAACCTTCTCTAGAGATGCTATGCGTTCAGTAATATTCGTCTGCAAGCACAGCAGCTTCTGCAATAGACTCGACCTTCTGCTCGGTTACATAGGTTGCCACAGCGGTTGGCAGGCAGTTCTTAAATTCTTCTAAAAGAATTAATTCACGCAGCTTCTCCTGACTATCAACCTGCTGCGATGAGCACCATCGATCAAACAGGGCTGCTTTGTCCCGACCAAATTCAACAAAAGTCTGCCGCTCATTTTTTTTATGTTCCTAAACTTTTGTCGATATGCTTCAGGGATAAGTTGATAGCACCTCAGCACTGACGCTTTCACAATATCATAATTGCCACTCTGCTCCACTGTTAATGACGAGTAAGCTTCCTGTGCTCTACCCAGCAAAATGCATTGCAGAAGGAACGCCCACGGAGTTCTCGGCCAATTCAAATTGGTCGCGACACGTTCAAAGTGTGGAAAATATTTTTCTACATCTTTCTCCACAAAAGGTGGCACAAGTCGAATGTGGCGAGTAACATCAAAAAAGTTAGGTCAGACGGAACGACACCTTCCCTCTGAGCCTCAATTTCTAATTTTCTCAATGCCAATAGGTTTTCAAGTTCATGCTCACGAGCTTGAGTTTGTAAGCGCTCACGATCAAACTCAATTTCCTTCTCCCTGATACCTAACTCTCTCAATTTTATTTGTAATTGTAATGCCTCTGTAGATACAGGAGATTGTTTCTCTACAGGTAAAATGCCTTTACTGATCAAAGCAGCGTGTACGACTTAATTGTATCTTTGGTGCGCTTTTCAGCAGACGTGAGCTCAACTTCATAAGTTGCAGCCAAATTTAGCAACTGCTCTTTTGAAAATTTCAAAAATAATTCAATAGAGGGTTCTTTAACGAATGCTTCCTCTGTTGCCATTTTAACGCTTAAAAAAACTTAAAGAGCGCAAAAATAAATAGACAAACAATCACAAAAAAAAAACTCACTAAAGCAGTTTAACTGCGACAAAGCTACAAAGTAGCGAATATTTAAGTGGTCAAACGAAAAGCACAATATAGGCTACAAACGACCACGAATTTTTAATGTCCACCCACTAATTTAACCAAAATGCTAGTACTATCAAATTACCAGCGCTCACAAAATAGGCGATTTGCCACAATATATCAAAAGCTATACAACTTAACTAAAGGTATTCTGATAGGCAAAAATGTTGTCTGTGGCTGCTCTAGCTAATTATACACAAAACCAAAACAAAATCCTAAATACCTACGCACTCTTCAGTGGCTTACTCAGCTCGAGGCTTCCCGAGGCTGAGATATCCACCAAAAATAAAATAAACAGTCGACTAAACAAATTAACAGACAATCATACTTGCACACCAGAATACTCACCAATATGTTGAAGCTTTTCTTCGAATGCTCCGCAATTCACAGTAAACACTAAAGTCCGACTTAATCAAACTATTGATCCCGGACGAGCAACCACTATGTTACGAGCGGTCGGACACCACCCATAACATAAAGGAGGGACGCACACAGATCGGCTCGTAGCAAAACAATAGGGGTATGTTTATTTAACAGAAAGGTTTTTAAATAATGGTACGCAGCAACAAAGTCCAACTGCAGAAGCGGAACCCTTCCTAGCGTCGGGTGGACGGGTAGTCGGCAGACTTTTTAAAGGTAGATAAAACACGGCTGTGCATCGACCATGCTCTCTCTCTGTGTGCGCCGACAGGAATGGTTCCTTCAGCCCTTTATAGTGCACGCAGGGTGCGCTCAGGTGTAGGTCATCTGTAATCAGATCAAACAAAGGGAGGAGATTCCGCATGCCAACACGTGTAGTAAAAACACTAGAGGTGGGGGCCGTAACACTACCCCAGAGGGGACCACCCCTAGAAGCCTGATAGCCTCGGCGTCAGGGCTTCTTCTTTGTCCAAGCTATTTTAGACATAAAACAGTCCTCAGATCTTGCATATCTCTAACTGGCTAGACTGCGACCGCCACCCAGGTCCCCCTCGATTGTGGAGGAGCCCGAATGGCGACGCTCTGTTTTGCACTCTGTGCTGAGAGGAGCTTAGTAGGCCGAGACTGCTCCTCGCCCAGCAGTCTCAGGAACATTAGATTGACGAGGAAGAAACCTCTGGAACGCCGCTGAATGGTTTATTTCTTAGTTTCTTTGAAAGCGGAGCGTCCAGAAGAACAGACAAATTTTATCTTTATTTTTCTTATTTTTATATCAGAAACTAATTAGAACTTATATATGTCACTCCGTGGCCACCAGCAGGAAAACAACCAAACTGGTAGCGCTGCGACCCTCCTCAGAGAGTCGCCCCCAGAGAATTCGCAATGAATAAACGATTTCTCGAAACCGTAACTCCCCGGTAAAATGTATCTGTTTTTGCATGACGCAATTCTCGAATAGCATCAGTGCTGACATCCTCAAATTCATCCATGTCCTTATATACTTTACCCACCAGCGCTGCCTAATAAAATGTATTTATTATTAAAGATGGCTGGTGAGTAACGTCGGGGTTAAAATTGATGACGCCGACTCGGGAGAGAGAAAGCTTGCAAGCGTCTCTTTAACCCAAGGCACTGTCATACCATAATACGTAACCCTCTGAGGTCCAGGAACGCACCCGTGCGTTTTGCTCGGTTTTTTTTTAGCAATGCAAAATAAACTCAAACTGCTCTGTTAATTTTGATCTTTCATTTTCGTGTTATACATCAATCGATCCTGTTCAGTTTCTATTTTTTTTCTGTATACTCACAATAAAAATAAAGTGTTTTGCTTTTTGCCAAATAAAGAAAAATGAACATGATGCGAGTTCTGCACTCTCTCTATCAGCGAACTCCAATTTGAAACGCGTTCGGAAATCATCTGTAACTCCACGAAAATTCAGTCAAACAGGTAAACATACCCACGGGCATAAAGCTAGAGATCGCATCTTTTAAATGAAGTAATTTATATTAAAAACAAATATTCTCAGATTCTGTAATCTGTATGAAAATAGAGCGATTCCAGTCGAGCTCATTACGAGCTCATTGACTTTAATTCGTTCACGCCTACTCCCGGAGCGCGCTATTCACAAGACAATGTGTTAAGCCATCTATGGAAAACAGGTAAACGCCCCCAAGCAAATAAATGAAAGGCTTCAAGTTTCATCATTCAGTTTACCTGCGCGTTGGGAAGATGGCACGATACACCTGCGTGAAGTTGGCCCCCCACCCAACGCAAAACGTCATCAAACTATGCTCAATCGTTTAATCAATCAAAATTAACCCAAAATAGTCTTGTTCATTTGTGCTTCGTTTGTGCTGGTTTGTGCCGGTACAATTTTCGTTTGTGCTGCGTTGGGTTTTAAAATATCGGAAATTGAATTATAGACGATGACGTCACCAGTTTTCAATGTCACGCGATTCTTCAGAAATCATAGTAAAATGTTGATTTGTGCTAAATTTGTATTGGTGCTAAGCAGGGGCGTAGCACCAAATTTTGGGCCCTGGGTACAAACCATCTTGCTGGGCCCCCGTACCAAATACCATAGTGATACCAATGGGTGGGGTATTGCACTTTTATCATAAAAACACTTAAAATGTAAACAAAATAAGCCACACTCTGATTAATATTTTTTGTTTTATTGTCAAAAGTACTTACTGAGATGACAAAAGGTCTAGCAGGTCTGAAACTGAAATATATGGCTTCACATGGTTGCTAAAATATCCTTTATTGTCACAATACCTTTTTAAAGTGTAGGCTAAGTGCAAGTTAATTGACGATTATTTGTCTGTTTAAAGGGGTCATATAATGGTACACGCACTTTTACAAGTTGATTGTACTGAAATGTGTGTTGGCAGTGTCTGTACACAACCATCATATAATGATAAAAATCCATCCAGTGGTTTTGTTTTAATCTCCTTATATGTTTTCCCCTGCCTCAAATTGAGCCGTTCGAGCCTGTGACGTCACAAGCTCGCACGCCCCTCCCACGATTGTTGATTGACAGCAGCGTTTCAGCACAGCCCCGCCCTCGCTCGTGAGTGAAATGTCAATCATATTTCGTCATTGTTGATACACCGATGCAGAATGGAGTCTATGCGATTGTGGTGTTCTGTTCTTGGGTGTAATAAGGAACACAGCAGTCATTTTAATGTTCCTAAATCCGAACCGCTGAAGACGCAGTGGCTGAGTTTGTTTATGAAGGGAATATTCTCGACGAGCAATGTCAATGCGCTCATGTTTGCGTGAATCATTTCTCACCAGACTGCTTTTTAAACGAGGTGAGGGTCAATATAAATCAGGTTTTGCTAAGAAGCTGCTACTGAAAAAGGAATCTGTACCAACTATTCGTGTTCCTGTTGGACCTCCAGAAGAACTGAAGTGAGTGTAACGTTTTATTAACCTTTATATTAATCTTTGCAAATCCCTTGCACGCTTCACGATGAATGTGGCTAATGTTTACACTCAGGGTACATTACGGCATGTGTTCTATGTAACGTTACGACGTTCTCAATATAATTCATAATCCCACGTTTATAATGTAAAACGCGTTATATTTATTGTGTTATTAAAAACTGTGTACGCAGGTGTTACAGTTAACGTAACAGGAATAACAACAGGAATATCAATGCTATAGATGTACTTAAAAGTTTTCTTAAAACATAAAACATTTTCGTACTGCACTAAACATAAACATACAACAAATTCTTAGTTATCCTTCAACTACTGCTAGAATCATTACTGACATAACCTCATGTCAGTTTCAGTCGCGATAGTAGTACCTAACACTGAGATAAGGTCACGCATCACTGACAAGCCTACATTTACAAAAAAAATAAAATAAATTTCTACATAAATCTGTCAACGAACTAACCTATAACTTACATTAGTAGGGTCCGACTCCGGTTCAAACTGATACGGTTGAACAGATGTGTCCTCAGAGAGAATCCCGCTGCCATAATAAACCCTCAACTGTTGTCAAGTGAACACTCCACCAGTGTTGTGTCAAGGCGCCCACAGAAGAGGGGCGGAGTCAGCGAAGCTCATTATCATTTAAAGGCACATGCACTGAAACGGCGTGCTGAAAACAGAGCTGTTTTTGAGCAGGTAAAATGAGTGTTTTCCTAAAATACTAATGAGAATTTTTAATAAAAATATATTACAAAGTTTTCATTTAGACCCTAAAGATTCATATTAACTTGTACAAAAATGGCATTATATGACCCCTTTAAAATAAATGCAGACTATAGAATCACAGGGTACACCAACCGCCAAACTAGACATTCAGTCTTTGAATTACGTTTTAAAATAAGTCATTTTCAATCATTAAGCTGTGCATTAAACTGAGAACAATCGTACTTATAATGTAAGAGCGTGCGCGATCTAATTTGCATAACAATGCGGTAAATAGGCGCTAACGATCTGTGTTTTCGCGGGTGTTAAGATTTTGACAATAAAGGGAAATATAGGCCTACATGTAAACTTCTGACTCCTGGGAGAACTGCAGCAGAAGAGGAGACAAGCTGGAGACAATGTCAATGCTCGATGATGCATTTGGAGCTCACCTTTCTTTTAAAAAACTGAGTGAGCAACTGCTTGCCCTCATTTGCCTTTCTCTCTTTTAATCTTCTTTTCTTTTCGTTTTTGAGCCCCTGATTTTCCTTTTTTAAGGAAAGACATGAATCTTCCCCTGTCTTCCTCGTTCCTATCAAGGCTCACTCCAGCTCCTGTCTCATCAACTGATTCACCGAAGGTCCGCAGCAGAAGCACCTAACCTGCGGGTCGTCCCATTTACATAGATTCGAGAGGGGTGGTGGGGCCCTGCACAGCATGAAAATAACTGTTTTTATACCAAACCAGTGCCTAACTACAAGTTTAGTTTTGCACAGGATCTTTTTTATTTGTACATTAATGCTATACAAATGTTAGAGCATGTATATGTCTGTATAGAAAACTGACTTCTAAGGTTAAATGTAATGTACCAAATGTAAACAGACACCTTTCGGTCTCCGGAGCGCAGTAATACCAACGAGCACTGAGTTCTTCAACAGACGCAATGCGATTTTAAAAAAATGGCAAATAAAACAAGACAGAAACTGTATTTCGCTACGCTACTTGTTTTGGAACATCAATGGACACCACTAACCACTCAGTGAGTGTCACAGTTTTGAAAAACGAACGTTAAGGGTTGTTTTAAGGACATGTTTGAGTATGCTCGTAGACTGCCACTCTGAAGCGCTCCGTGGCAAACCTAAAATAGTCAAAAAGTCGAGACAGGACCCATTGTCAAAATTTCTAAGTCCACCACTCTATTTCATCCAAAACAAACTAGAAAATAGACTCAAAGTGCTAAATACCGGAATTATCCTTTAATAGGTCCTTGCTAAATAAAAGCATTATATATATATATATATATATATATATATATATATATATATATATATATATATATATATATATATATATATATATATATATATACACTGTAGGCTATATTAGGCTACTTAACCAAAACAAAAGAATAAAAATAACAATATTAAGCAGCACAACTGTTTTCAGCATTGATAATGATCAGAAATGTTTCTAGAAGCATCAAATTCATAACATCATCATATTAGACTGATTTCTGAAGGATCATGACTTCTGACACGTGTATAACACTGCAAACAGATTGTGGTGCGTGTATTTATGACAATGTTCATATTATGTTATTAACAAAACAATATAGCCTACAGTAAGTAAAAACACTTACCTTGAAGTTTGTGTTACATTCCACACATCCTGTGATCCGCAGTGTCCGTTAAAATTTGAAACCGCACATACATAAAAGTTCAGTAAATATTTGGTTTGCCGTTTCGGTCTTACCTTGTTACTTCAACTGTAGTTAGCCTACTGTATAAAAAAATAAAAAAAGGAAAAAGATTGAGCCTGTTTGGGGTAAATTTGGAGCAGGTAGGGGGCTGGTGAAGTCACCGTTTATAATTCTCTTTCGTTCAGTGTCTGATATTTTAAAACCCGACGCAGAACAAACGAAAAATGTTACCGGCACAAACGAAGCACAAACGAACAAGACTATTTTGGGTGAATTTGGAGCATGTGGGGGGGCTGGCGACGTCTTTAACAATAATTGAATGTCTAATATTTTAAAACCCAACGCAGCACAAACGAAAATTTTACCAGCACAAACCAGCACAAACGAAGCACAAACGAACAAGACTATTTTGGGTGAATTTGGAGCATGTGGGGGGCTGAGTGACCTCAGAATGACCACCTAATATTATTTTAATATCTAAAAAACTGAAGCAGCTCAAACGAAACTTTGGGGGGCTGGTGACGTCATCGTCTATAATTCAATTTCCGATATTTTAAAACCCAACGCAGCACAAACGAAAATTGTACCAGCACAAACCAGCACAAACGAAGCACAAACGAACAAGACTATTTTGGGTTAATTTGGAGCATGTGGGGGGGCTGAGTGACCTCAGAATGACCTAAAAATATTCTTTTAATATCTAAAAAACCAAAGCAGCACAAACGAAACTTTTTACAGCACAAACCAGCACAAACGGAGCACAAACGATTGAGCATAGTTTGATGACGTTTTGCGTTGGGTGGGGGGCCAACTTCACGCAGGTGCACGATACACCTGTGTGGAAGCTCTTCAGCTCGTCCTGGATACTAGCACGAAGAATGTACAGTATTTTCCTCAAAAGAAGAAGAGCGCGACTGACGACCGTTTGTATTTTGAAGAGCGACTTGATCCAGCCGTCAATCGAAATTCGGGTGAGTAAGTATTTAGTCTTACTTCCATTAGTTGACAAGCTATTCAATATAAACATGTAGCTTATATACTGGACTATTTTCCACTTGCCATCCAGAGTATTGACATTTGATATATTCAACACGATCTAATGAAAGTGCATATCTATACCATGAATTTAATATCTTGTACCATTTCAAAGTCAAATATCTTTTTTTTTTTTTTTTTTTTAGTGCATATGCTACGCACTAGGAAATGTGTATGTGTAAATGATATGTTTAGGAATGAAAGCTAGAATTTAGAAGTTATTTTAGAAAATAGACCTACTAGATGTTTAGATTATATTTTGACTAGTTTAAATGCTGCCTCATTATTATCATTGACGATGCATGCTCACATATATCAGTTGTAAATGTGTGTAAATGTGCTGAAATGTGTAAATATACCCAGTTAATGAATTGCGCAAATGTGTTTGTTGCGGTGTGCCTCTCCGGTAATGGCCCATTGACACGCATTTAGGCTTATTGCACGCGTCTTAAATTATTTACATCAGTTATTCATTATAGACTAATGCTACTATGGTTATATTTATGTAATAATCTTCCTCAACGTTTTTAAAAGGAATGTAGCTTCATCACTACCTCCGCCTGCAACTCGAAGTGCACTTAGCAACACAGTCAGAAATTAGAAAGAGTAAGTACATATTTAGGCTACCTACAATTTTACAGATGTTAGTTCAATTTTGTTTATATTTAGTGTTAAGGCATTAAGATTTTTTATTCCTCTTTTTAGTCAATTTTAACATGGGTGTGTTCACTTATTCTAAGCAGTGTGTGTGTGTGTGTGTGTGTGTGTGTGTGTGTGTGTGTGTGTGTGTGTGTGTGTGTGTGTGTGTGTGTGTGTGTGTGTGTGTGTGTGTGTGTGTGTGTGTGTGTGTGTGTGTGTGTGTGTGTGTAATTAAATCGCAATTTTAACCAGAAAAATCTACAATGCATGACCAAAGTCGTGAAGCCATGTAGTTTCTCTTGATATCAGCATGTTCACAGGTGTTTATTTATTTATTATTTATTATAGGTGTTTATCCCTATTTACAGGGACGAGATGCCACTGATGAGTCCTGCTGACTTCAACATTCACAGGAGACTGTACATGAACATGGTAAAAATGAAAAGTCAAACACCTTGGAAAAGGTTTGTACAATGTTTCAGGAATGGGACAATGTTGTGTGACTGTTCAAGCTGTCTTTAGATCAGTGTGTTTACTAATGTGCTTTTTTGTCCTTTGTTGTGTATCTTTAGATTATGTTGTGTTGTAAATAAATCCAAACAATCTAAAAGCTATTCTTTTTTAAATCTCCTCATTCTTTGTGCAAGGCCTGATAGCACCTAATAGGGCCATTATGGGAGGGTCTTTGTCTTTCTCAGGTGTGAAATGCCACACATATTAATGAGAGATCACGCCTCCTCGCATAAAGCTCTCTCAAACAAAACACGTCATACACAATCTAAAACACCTTTTATGACTTATCTGAATGAGTAGTCAGGATGATTCTCACATAGTTTTGGAGCAAATATTCTAGAATATGTGATACAATTCTCAAAAGTCTTGTAAAGAAATAATCAATATGTGTTTTGTGGCCTAATTTCAGAAACTTTTAGTTTTAGTTTTTTCAATAACCATGCATAAATAATTTTCTCTCAAAAATACAAACATGTACATAGATGAAGATTTAACCTTAACATGTTTATAAATAACTGAAAAAAGCACAAATGTCAGTGCATGTCAAAACATCCAAAGTGCCCCAAAAGCCCCATGGTCCTCAGAGGGTTAATACCCATAACATTACTATAGTTAGACGTTTGGGCATTAAACACATAAAATAGAAACCGGTTTATTCCACAATCTCGACACCTCAGTGTGGAGATAGCAGACATCCCAACCTGCAAGAAGTAATTTCAGGGAGGTATCTTGGTGACCCGATTGTTGACGGGGGGGGGGGGGGGGGGGGATTGGTAGACTATACTGCGCGCATACATAGCGAGCGCACAGGAGAGCGCGAGAGACACTCGCAAGGTGTGTTTCCCTTTCTGTCGTGCGTGTGCGCGCGCGCTCTATGTTTGTTATGCGCGCAGTATGTTCTGTCTCGCACGCGCGTTATAGATTCCGGGAGATTTGAACTAATTTGCGGGCATCAGGGAGACGCTATCAATATGCGGGAGACTCCCGGAACTTCCGGGAGATTTGGGATGTCTGAGATAGGGAAAAACAGCAGTCCCCGACGAGGAGGCTGAGATACAGAGTTTTCCTGTTTTTTTAGATATATTTATTCTAATAAACTCTTTTTATTTTCACTCTCATAATGTTCAGCTGGCCAGTAAATATTTAACTAGCAACAGCACTAGATAAAAAAACTAATTTTAAAAGCTCCTCTTTATTCAACAGAGTTATGAGCTGACTTATTTATTGACAACTCAAACATCTGCCTTTTTCTTAATATTTTTATTTGTTTTGTTCACTTTTTTTAACGAAACACTAAAGATACCAATTCCTCTGAACTGGAAATTGCAGCACACTGGATCTGGCAGGTGAAAGCTGAGATAGGGCAGGGCCCGTCCCAACCCACGCTGTCAGATCCGTTTGCGAACCCCAAAATGCAAGTCGAACAGCGACAACAGCGGGACCCGCGCGGGGAGCGCGAACCGAACCGTCCTCCTCGAAGAATGCCCAGCGGGAGCGGAGCGTCCTCACGGACAGCTTATCGCAATGCTCATAGTCAGCTCCCTCGAGAACTGACTGTAAATATGCTCCACTCCCAAACAGCAACACAAAGCTGATGTGTGTGTCCCCACCCGTGAAATAACGTGGGCAGGGAACAACACAAAGCTGGTTGCTCTCTTTGCCATAATATATATATATTAGGGCTGGTCCGAATACCATTTTTTGAGCTTCGAAGCTTCGGTAGGAATGAACATCGAATATTCGAAGCTTCGGAATCTCTATTATGTCTCAGACCCGCATATTGATAGCGGCTCCCTGATGCCCGCAAATCAGTTAAAATCTCCCGGAAGCTGCTCGCGAGCTCCAAACCGTGTAGCGCACGCACGACAAAGAGAGGGAGAGACCTTGCGTGTGTCGTGTGTGCAAATGTGCGTGTGTGTGCAAGTGTGCGTGTGTGCCTCTTGAAGCGCATGTAAAATGCGCTTCAAATTCTCGAAATAATAATCATGCGCTGATGATGATCATGCGATCATCATCAGCGCATGATTATTATTTCGAGAACCGTTCATCCAAATGACTTCACAAGGGAGTGCAGTGTATTTGGTGCAATATAGATAGACAGGCGAGACGCGACACGTTCAGAATTAATAAACTTTTAATAAACTACAGAACAGCGTGAGCGGGAAGCGCGTGCCTCACGCGAGCAGAGCTTATGCTCCGAGAAGAACGGACACTGCTCTGCACTAGTGATATAAAACACTCACAGGTCTGTAACTTAAGCAATATTTCTAATAAGGTAGGCTAGTCTAATAGTCTCACTAACAAATTACTGACAAAGTAGATTTAAATGAAGAAGCGGAGCGCCTCACGCGAGCAGAGAATGGACTCTGATTGATGCTATCTTATATGCTCCGAGAATGGACACTGCACTAGTGATATAATACATACATTTATACATTTTAATACTACATACATTTTAATATATTTTGTTTCTATTATTCTATTTTCCACAATGTCAAAGCAATGTAGCGTAACCCAAAATACAAGCTCAGGCATCTGTCCATGCAAACTGTTCTGCGGTCTAGCCAGAGAATACTCCCGTTGCAGGAACACTTTTAGTAGTCCAAGAAGAAGCAAATATATTTATTAAGTAGCCTAGCTATAATGGATTTATATGTAAAGTATTGTATTTCACCAGATTTTATAGTGTAAAACATATAGGCTACAAGCGCGAATGAGAACCGTTTCGAGGGGGGATGCCAGATTTGCAAAAAAAAAAAAAAAAACGAATATTCGAATGTCACATTTTCAAACCGAATACCAACCCACCGAACGAATATTCGAATATTCGAATATTCTGGTCCAGCCCTAAATATATATATATATATATATATAATATATATATATATATATATATATATATATATATATATATATATATATATATATATATAATATTGAAACATGACAGACAACAATAAATATGACAAGGACAGAATACACAGATCGCTTGCTGAAGGTGCAGAAGCTAACGCGGTCTGTTTTCAGGGGTGCTTTATAGCTTCCTGGTCGATGATGTCGCCCGCCTATGACGTCTCGCTCTTCCATTGGACTGATTATACATGTGCTTCACGACGCAATCACGCAGGGCGTTCCCACCGCGTCTCAACGCAGCTCGAGTTCCCTTGAAAGGGAACTGGAACGTCCTAAGCCCTTGATCAATTGGAATCAGCTATGGAGTTGATTTATTATTTACAATTTTTTTCCCTTTAAGAATTTGTTTAATGCAGCATCCAAATGTATATAAGTAAGTAAGTAAGTAACATTTATTTGTATAGCACATTTCTCAGATACAAATCACAAAGTGCTTCACAACAAAAGGAAGAATTCACAACTCTTATAAATACATTACAGCACATAATCAAATTAAACACACGTACACATTAGACCAGCCTAACCACCCTACAGTCTAGTTAAAAGCCTCTTTAAAAAGCAGAGTTTTCAACTGAGTTTTAAAATTTTCCACACAATCCAAGCAGCGTATGGAAGGAGGCAAAGCATTCCACAACCTGGGTGCAACAACTTGATATGAACGGTCCCCCCTAGTTTTGAAATGTGTAAGGGGGGCAGCTAATAGTCTCTGGCCTGTTGATCTCAGACTACGTGAGGATGTACGCAGCTGTATCAGGTCAGAGATGTATGGGGGTGTCTGTCCTTGTAGGGCTCTAAAAGTTAGAACCAAAATTTTGAAGTGCATTCTAAAAATCACTGGTAACCAATGAAGTTAAGCTAAAACTGGAGTAATATGTGCCCATTTAAAAGCCTAGCAGCAGAATTTTGGACAATCTGGAGACGACAAAGATCCTTCTTATTAAGGCAGATAAAAAGACTATTACAATAGTCTAAACGAGACGAGATAAATGCATGAATGATCATCTCCAACTCGGCTTTTGACACCAAGGCTCTTATCTTAGAAATGTTCCTTAATTGAAAGAAACAACTTTTAATAAGTTGTTTCGAGTGTTTCTCCAGAGACATGGCCGCATCAAAAACAACACCTAAGCTCCTGAGACTCGGCTGAACAGACGAACCTAAGGCACCGATATGTTGTCTTATCTGAGGGATGCTCTGCTCAGGGCAATAATTAAAGTTTCAGTCTTGGCTGAGTTCAGCATTAAAAAGTTGTCATTTAGCCACTGCTTGATCCTACTCAGACAGTTGATTAAAGATGACAATTTAAATAACTCAGTAGGATTAAAGGAACAGTATAACTGAATGTCATCTGCATACAAGTGATAAGAGACATCCTGAAACTGGCTTATTATCTGTCCTAGAGGGAGTATATACAGAAGGAAAAGAATCGGTCCCAGGACAGAACCCTGAGGAACACCACTCGATAAACCTGCAGTATCTGACATGTTCTGATTTATAAAAACACTAAAACTTCTACTAGTAAGGTAACCATTTCAGAGCTGATCCAGATATCCCCAATAGATCCTGAAGTTTATTAAGCATAATATTGTGATCAATAGTGTCAAAGGCAGATGTAAGGTCTAACAAAACTAACACTGTATGCTTCCCAGAATCAGCTGACATCAAGATATCACTTGAAACTTTCACCAGTGCAGTTTCCGTAGAATGTCTTTTACGAAAACCTGACTGATATTTATCAAAAATATCATTTATCTCTAAGAAAGTAGTAAGCTGCTCTGCTACCACTTTCTCTACACTGTAAAATATTTCCAGGATTTCACAAGATATTACTGTAATATTTCACAGTAAATTACATTATTACCACTTCACAGGCTTTAACTGTGATATTTCACAATATAATACCGTATTTAGACTTTTACTGTGAAAATAATGCAAGTGGGGCTATTACAAGAAACTACTGTGAATTCCGTCTTTTTCTTGCTGCAACGCGTCAATTGATCTCCTCCGTGGTTTCATTCGATAGATTCAGCGGTAAGTGTTTAAATGTCAAACCTTGTCAATTTGATGACTTTTTTATATGATAGTGCATGTTATTTAAAAGTATGAACCAAATTAGCATTAGTTGTAGGTTCTGTTGTCATGTTTTTGTAGTTGGAGCAGACTCCTTAGGACTCCTTAGGTTTGAGCGCCCAAATTTGAATGAACAGACGTTGGTTGCAACATTAGTGTTAAGTTAGTAACTGAGACGTCACATTAGCTACACCGTAGAAAATTTAACTTTACCCAGCAGGCACCTTGACATCAATTTTACATCACTATGACATCAATCATTGTCAAAATGACAAAAAATGAAAGTCATATTGACGTCAAAGTGTCGATGTCAATTTGATGTAAAGATTTTGACCTCTGCTGATGTCATTTTGATGTTATTTTGATGTCATGCTTTGTTGGCATTTGATGTCAATTCAACATTTATTTTATGTCATGATGTTGATGTCATTTTAATGCTATTTTGATAACCATTACTGAAGACACCTGATGTTAACAAGCAGAATCACCAAAGGAGAAAATAAAAAATGTTAAGCCACCATTTTGGTGATCAACGTTTGCTTTAGTTGGGCTCTTGACCCCTAAACTAACAATATTTCAATTTTGTTTGGCTGATGTAAATGTCACTGCCACAAGAACATTGAACAAAGGTGACCAGGTAATGTTGGTAATGTTTTGACATAATCATCACTTGATATGGATCACCTAAGTCAAAAAGAGTGTCTTTCCCTTGCTAATTACAGCAAACTGTTATTCTGAAGCAAACAATTATCAGCTTTTTCAATATAATCCAATATTTCTTTAAAGCTGCTCTCATCTGTTTAGACACACTGATATCAATAATCAGCCTGTGAATCTCACAATGGTGACACTAATAAGTTGCAGTGCATTCTGGGTGCCACCAATCAAAACTCATTCATGGCTCCCATCATGCATTGCGGTATGAATAAATTATGACCTGATTTGTCTTAGTAATTTCCTTCTTTCTAATTGAATATTTTGTTTGTCACCATTGTTGAGATTCATACACGGATTCTAGAGGTTTGAGTGTGCCTAAAAATCATATTTTTTTAATCAAAACAATTCATAGAAAACCAACTGCTTAATCACAGTACTGTACTGGTCATTGACTGTGAAGTTACAGTTCTCTTACGAGAGTATCTCTCGTACTGCGTAATATCTTACGCTATGGGGAAACACTCTTTCCTCGAGATATTGAAGCCAAAAATTATCCTTAATTTTTAATCATGCAAAACGCTTTTGCAGCAGCAAGCAGACAAGGGCGAGACAGCTCGCGCGCCCATTGGCTGCCTTGCTGGAAAAGCTGCAGCCTATCGAGTGAGGCACTGCGTGACGTAATGACGAATGGGGGCGCTTCGCGCCCATTTCGTCATGTCCCGCCAGTAAAGGCGTGGTCTCGCCCTATAATACCCTCGATAGCTGTATTTCCTCTGATTTTTTCATTCTTCACGCGAAGCTCACGCATCGCGGGATCCAGAGTGAGAAGCCGCGCCGTTGACTTGTAGCCTTCTCAGCGGGACGTGCCATCTTCTGAAGTCGCTGGCCCAGCCGCCTTCAACTGCCGTACCTGCTGCGCTTTCCGGCGTACTATATCCTTTTACTCTGCTAAGTGTGTGTGTGTTTGCTTACGTGACGCAACACCCATTTCTACTGTTCTAAAAGAGCTGCGTCTTTTTAAAGATGCTTTCCTGTGGTTCTTGCCGAGCCCCACTCAGCGACGAGGACCGCCACGTCATCTGCGTGTCCTGCCTGGGTGAGGATCACGCGGCCACCCCGCTCGCTGACGGCGGATGCCATCATTGTGAACGCTTGCCTATGGTGACTCTGCGGACTCGCCTAGCTTCGTTCTCCGAGCCCGCATCCCAGCCCGCCGTGATGCCGCGCCGCAAGAAGCGCCGCGCCCTGCGCGCGCCCGAGCTATTTCCAGCCCGCCAAAGCTCGCCGGTTCGCCCGCCAGCTTCGCCGGCTTCGCTCGAGTCGCTCCCAGACTGACAGCGGCCGCCGTCTGCCGCCGCGTCCGCACTTGAGCTCGACAAACTTACCGGAGACGGCATTGAAACTGAGCCGATGCGTCCGCTCTCTCAAGCCGTGGATTACATCGGTCTGAATGGTGAGATACATTTGTGGCTAACGCTATCCGAGATGACGGAAGCTGAGCGCTCCGTGTTCCTCGACGTTCTCGCTCTGCTGGACGCCGCCCCCCTCAGCGCGGGCCCCGGCCGAGGATTGAGATAAAGCCCGAGGTCTCAAGGCCTTCCTAGTCTCTCTAGGAAAGCGACGGTGTTCAGTTCCCGCTGCGGCCGGATTTTCACCAAAACTTCTCGCTCGTTCAGTTCCAAGCAATGTGACTGTTCCAGTGTATTTCGCAGTGAGCAAGCTGGTTCCACAGCCCGCTTGCCTGCGCACAAAGGCCGTCGTTTCGGCTAACTAGCAGCGCCGCCAGGCCCGAGATCAAACACCGCGCTCTCGCTCTGCTGGACGCCGCCCCCCTCAGCGCGGGCCCCGGCCGAGGATTGAGGTAAAGCCCGAGGTCTCAAGGCCTTCCTAGTCTCTCTAGGAAAGTGACGGTGTTCAGATCCCGCTGCGGCCGGATTTCCACCAAAACTTCTCGCTCGTTCAGTTCCATGCGTTGTGACTGTCCCAGTGTATTTCGCAGTGAAGCAGCCGGTGTCTCAGCCCGCTTGCCTGCGCACAAAAGCCGTTTCTATGGCTACCCAGATAAATCCAATAAAGAGTGCATTTTCTGGTGTTCCGGCCACGGCCGATGGTGTTACGAGTGTTGTAAGAATGCCCACGTCCCAGTGCCCATTCCCACACCCAGACACAGCCCGCCACGGTGCAGGGCTAGCACAAATAAACCAACTCATGTTGGTTGTGCAGAAAATGTAGTGAACGCGCCCATACAATGCCCGCTTACACTACACGATGCGTGTCCCTTGGTTTCTGTAAAAACGAAACTAACACACATTTAGTCGGCGCGAGCCGACAGTGTTCTCAGTGCAGTAAATGTGCCCGCTGGTTTCGCATTTCCTCACTGACGCAGAATCCCACGGGATTCACCCCCGCTCGTTTTCTATGCACAACCCGTCACAGAGAAGCTGAGCGTGGCCAGGCTGCCCGCTGTGATTAGCGCGCACCTCGCACGCTGTGAACACAGCGTTGATTCATTCGGCGCGAGCCGAGTGTTCTTCGTGCAGAAAATGTGCCCGCTGTCTCGCGCCCGCGTTTCTCACAGACACTCCGAATCTCACGGGATTCGCCCCCGCTCGTCTTCTCTGCACAACCCGTCACAGAGAGGCTGAGCGCGGCCAGGCTGCCGGCTGTGATCAGCGCGCGCCTCGCACGCTGTAAACACAGCAGTGATTTAGTCGCGCGAGCTGACAGTATTCTCAGTGTAGTAAATGTGCCGCATTTAGTAAATGTGCCCACATTCCCTCACACGCGCCGAATCCCACAGGATTCGCCCCGCTCGCTTTCTCTGCGCGTCCCGCCATAGAGAAGCTGAGCGCGGCCAGGCTGCCCGCTGTGATCAGCGCGCCCCCCGCCTCGAACGCTGTAAACACGGTGCTGTGTTCCCAGTACACAGGGGCTCTCGAGCCGCCGTCCTGCCGCGGCCAGAGCCCAGATTTCATTCTACCCCTAGCTATTCACGCAGATGCGTGGTCAAGGCTTCCCGGGGTATCAGAATGGGTGTTGAACACTATAGCGAGAGGCTGTTCGCTACAGTTCGCTCGACGCCCCCGCCGTTATACGGCGCGAGTCGAAACTACGGTGTATAGCGAAGTGTTTCATCTACTTCGAGCCGAGATAGCGAAACTACTGAGAAAAGGGGCTATAGAACCTCTATCTCAGGGCGAAGGGGGCTTATACAGCAGATATTTTCTGGTACCGAAAAAAGATGGTGGGCTCAGACCCATTCTAGATCTGCGACTGCTGAACAGAACGCTCGGGAAGCGCCAGTTCAGAATGCTTACGACCAGGAAAATCCTCGCGCAAGTGCGCCAAGGAGACTGGTTCATGTCAATAGATCTGAAAGACGCCTATTTTCAAATACAAATAGCGTCCCATCACAGGCGATTCTTGAGATTCGCCTTCGAGGGCCAGGCATATCAATACACAGTCCTGCCGTTCGGCCTGTCCATAGCACCCCGTACGTTCACGTAGTGCATGGACGCGGCCCTCGCCCCCCTGAGACTTCGGGGCATGCGAGTTTTGAACTACTTGGACGATTGGCTGATTCTATCTCGTTCACGAACGGAGCTCATAGAACACAGGGCCGCATTACTCGAGCACCTCGAGGAGCTGGGCCTTACAGTCAATTGGGCGAAAAGCTCACTGCTCCCCAGTCGGAGAATTTCCTTTCTGGGAACAGTGTTAGACTCGCTATCCATGACAGCACGCCTGTCACCGGAGCGCGGATTGAATATTCAGCACGTCGCGAGATCCTTCCGCCACGGCTCTATAGTCCCGCTCAGAAGGTTTCAGAAAATGCTGGGTCTGATGGCCTCAGCAGCCTCCGTACTCCAGTTGGGCCTGCTCCGCATGCGCCCACTGCAGCTATGGCTAAAAGCACGAGTTCCCCCAGGGCGTGGACCGCGGGTCTATTTCGCCTCAGGGTCGACCTTCAGTGCGTTTCAGCTCTGAAACCGTGGAAAGTGACCGACTGGTATCAGTCAGGTGTGAGTCTGGGGATCGCCTCGGGTGTGAAGGTGGTGTCTACGGACGCCTCCACATCGGGGCGGGGAGCGCTGCTCGAGGGCAGACCGCTAGCTGGCCTATGGTCAGTACGGGAGAAGCTCCTTCACATAAACTGCTTGGAATTAATAGCAGTCGACAAAGCGCTAAGGCGCTTCTGTCCCCAGATAATAGGCCACCACGTATTGGTCCGGTCGGACAACATGTCAGTGGTGGCGTACATGAATCGCCAGGGCGGCGTCAGGTCCCGAAACCTTACAGGCTGACGGAACGCCTCCTGGTCTGGGCTCAGCACAACCTGCTCTCGCTGAGAGCGGCGCATGTGCCTGGTCACCTAAATGTGGGGCCAGACAGGCTGTCCAGAAACAACGTCCCAGCAGGAGAATGGTCTCTGCACCCGCAGACGATCCAGCTGTTGTGGGAAACGTTTGGCAAAGCGCAGGTGGACCTGTTCGCGTCCCAAGAAAACGCTCACTGCCCGAGATTCTTCTCGAAAAGCCGGGACGCGCTGGCCCATGTTGGCCCCGCCGCCCCCCCCTATATGCTTTTCCCCCTGTCTCACTCCTGCCTCAGGTGTTGGAGCGAATCAGGAGGGGGGGATGCCCAGTGCTACTCATAGCTCCGCTCTGGACAAACCAGTCGTGGTTCCCTGTCCTGATGCAGCTGACCAGCGCTGCCCCATGGCCTTTACCGTTGAGGAGAGACCTCCTCTCTCAGGCGGGAGGCTCGATTTGGCATCCTCGCCCGGATTTGTGGTCCCGGCACGCATGGGCCATCAACGGGTACCCGCTGACCTCCCAGAGGGAGTGTTAAACACGATCGCGTAGGCTAGAGCCCCGTCTACCAGACGGCTCTACACCTCGAAGTGGTCTGTGTTCTCTGCTTGGTGTCAAGCGTAGAGCTTTTCACCTGTAGACTGCGGGGTTACGGAAGGGCTTTCCTTCCTTCAGGAGCTACTGGATAAGGGCAGGACCCCTTCCACGCTCAAAGTATACGTGGCGGCCATAGCAACGTTTGTAAAACCGGTGTCTGGCCAGTCACTAGGAAAGAACGACTTAGTCGTGCGTTTCCTTAGAGGAGCTCGGAGGCTAAACCCTCCCAGGCCCCTTCAGTTCCGACATGGGACCTTTCCACGGTCTTGGAGGCCATGAAAGGTGCCCCATTCGAGCCAATCCAGTCGTCAGACATCAAACACTTGTCTTTCAAGACAGCGTTTCTTATGGCTCTTGCTTCAGTGAAGCGCGTAGGGGACTTGCAAGTGCTCTCAGTGAGCGCGTCATGCATGGAGTTTGGACCTAATGACTCAAAGGTCATACTCAAACCGAAGCACGGCTACGTGCCAAAATCCCTCAACACACCGTTCAGGGCACAGGTGATTTCCCTGTCTGCCCTTCCGGTTCTCAATGAGGAGAAGGACGCGAGTCTCCTTTGCCCTGTCAGGGCACTAAGGGCTTATGTGTCCCGCTCGTCTGGTTTCAGACAGACTGAGCAGCTTTTCGTTTCGTTTGGCGGCCGTGCTAAGGGACTTGCCACTTCGAAACAGAGCCTATCCAGATGGATAGTCGGTGCCATAGCGCTGGCTTACACTGCTAAGGGCCTACAGTGCCCTTTGGGTGTTAGAGCGCACTCCACAAGAGGCATGGCCTCCTCGTGGGCATGGTCTAGCGGGGTTACCCTGCAAGATATTTGTATGGCCGCGGGCTGGGCCTCGCCGTCTACATTTATAAAATACTATAACCTGGAGGTTCCCGCCTTGCAAGCTAAGCTTTTGGCGGTATAAAGTTCAGTGCTATCTGCCCGCTGTGCGGCTCAGATACTGAGTTTGACCTGCGTATTGCTCACTGACCGGTACAGCAGCTCATTAAATTGTCGACACACTTGTGGCCACCCAGTTCAGGCTGAATGTTCACCCTGACGGTATGGTCTATTTGTCACATGATCAGCTCCTTCGGATGCTATTTACAGGGAATGATGCTTCTAGCCTCTCTTCCCTCACTCTCTGTGAGTTTATGGTGATTATGCACTATATGCGCCCCGGGCTTCGGCCCCTGGGACTTTGGTGTTGGATCCCTACCAGCACGGCGTGTTGCATGGTGTTCCCCATAGCGTAAGATATTACGCAGTACGAGAGATACTCTCGTAAGAGAACGTACTCGGTTACTAACGTAACCTCGGTTCTCTCTAGAGAGGGAACGAGTACTGCGTATCTTGCCGTGCTTGGAATACGCTCTGGTTCGCTTCGGCGTTGAAAAATCAGAGGAAATACAGCTATCGAGGGTATTATAGGGCGAGACCACGCCTTTACTGGCGGGACATGACGAAATGGGCGCGAAGCGCCCCCATTCGTCATTACGTCACGCAGTGCCTCACTCGATAGGCTGCAGCTTTTCCAGCAAGGCAGCCAATGGGCGCGCGAGCTGTCTCGCCCTTGTCTGCTTGCTGCTGCAAAAGCGTTTTGCATGATTAAAAATTAAGGATAATTTTTGGCTTCAATATCTCGAGGAAAGAGTGTTTCCCCATAGCGTAAGATATTACGCAGTACTCGTTCCCTCTCTAGAGAGAACCGAGGTTACGTTAGTAACCGAGTACGTTAAATACAATAAATCTAAAGTAACAAATAGCTTAATCACAGTACTGTACTAGAATATATACTGTGAGATCACAGTATACAGCTGTCATTTCACAACAATGGACTGTAAAGTAATACAGTAACATACTGTGAAAGTAATGTAACTACTTCCCAGTAATTTACTGTAAATGTACATACAGTAATTTACTGTGAAAGTAATGCAACTAGTAGCCAGTAATTTACTGTAAAATCACAGCAGAATTTTTTACAGTGTAGAATCTTTGCCATGAAAGGGAGTTTAGATATAGGCCTATAATTCAAGGGTTGCAATGGGTCTAAACTGGGCTTTTTAAGAACAGGTTCAACAATAGCATGTTTAAAAAGGTCAGGAACAACACCAGTTAAAAGAGAAGTATTGATCATTTCTACAACACAGGGGCCAATACTATCAAAAACCTGCTTAAACAGCATAGTCGGGAGAACATCACTGTGGCCATAAGAGGACTTCAACTTATCTAGTAGAGTAGTAACATCGAATAATGTCACAAGTCTAAAAGAGAAACACGGATAGGAAAGAGCCAAAGTGCAAGCCTTGTATGAAGATGGAGGTAAAATGCTAGCTCTGATATCCTTAATTTTCTCAACAAAGAAGTTAAGGAATACATTACTGTTTGACAGAGAAAGCACCGCAATTGGAGAAATAGATGGCGAAACAATAGAGTTAATAGAATCAAACAAGAATTTGGGGTTTTTCTTGTTAGAGGATATTAGCTGAGAGAAGTAGTTAGTTCTAGCATTCTTCAGGAGTTCATTTAGAGAAGCAGTTAATTCCTTTTTGATAGACACAATGTTTGATTTCATAGGAGCCACTTCATCTAGAATGGCTAAACATTGGCTGTTAAAAGACTCAACATACACATTTACATCACTTACACCCCTTAGCTGGCATGGATCAAACAAAATAGAAAACTTCCCAGCAACATCCTGGTTAAAAACTCTCCTTTAAACCTTAATTCTCAGAGGCGGGGGGTCCCGAGGTAAGTTTAGGTTAAAGAAAACACAACTATGATCACTCACATGGACATCCTCCACACACACATTTACAATCTCAAGACCTAATGAGAAAACAAGGTTCAGGGTGTGCCCCTTTAAGTGTGTAGGTCCTGAGACATACAGTATTGCGTAAAATTAAAAGAGTCAGTGATGGATAGGAGATCTGTAGCTGAAATACATGACATATTATCAATATGAAGATTAAAATCTCCAATAATTAAAACTTTCTCCAGCTTGATAATAGAGGTTAATAAATCAGTAAAATCAGTAAGGAAGATACCTGCAGGACCAGGAGGGCGGTAAATTAACACACAATGAAATATTTTAACAGATCCGACCTTAATCATCTGTGACTCAAAAGAGGAAAATGTTTCAGAGTGGATTCCTCTGCATAAAAATCTGTCACGATACACAACAGCAAGGCCGCCGCCTCGGGGAGCCGTTCGAGGTGTCCCAATCACTGAGCAGCCTGCAGGGCAGAGCTCATTTAAGTGTACGGCTTCCTTCTCCTTTTGCCATGTTTCTGTGAGGAACATAAAATCCATCTTTTCCGTGGTGATAAGATCGTTGATGGCATGCGCCTTATTTGTGATGGAACGAGCATTGAGCAGCGCTAAACGGAGCGATGATGGCAGACCGGTCTCCTTAATAGCAAGTTGTATTGGCCGCAAACACCTAGTACAGTCACGTGATTTCCAGCAGTGCCGTGCGGCCAATCGCTGGTCAGGCAGGTTGGACACAAACTGTAGTTTCCCAACTGCAAGTCCACCACCGCCCCACGATGACCAAAGGGATCCCGTCCAGCGGGCAGGACGAGCTGAAGGCGACCCTGCGACAGAGCGGCCCCGGCACCTAGATCCCGAGGAAAAACTGGCAGCAGCCACTGCGGCCGCCGCCCGCAGAGAAGCCCGGGCACCCCCATCGCCAAACACCGCCTCATCACGACCCGAACGCCAGCTCTGCAACCCCTTCTCCTTCATCTCTTCTTGGAATGTCCACGCCCCTGAAGCAAAAATCGGTAATCAAATAGGCTGGGTACACACACCAACGGGGTGGAAAAGTTTGACTATAACTCTCCCAGCTGTCACAGAGTCCTTCCATATACACTCCAATGTTCATCAGGGTGACACGATCGTATGTCAGAACAGCGGTGACACAGTGGTTTAAAGGCAAGGTTAATGTGACCGTAAAAGAAACATACACAAACAAATAAAAACGACATAAATGTGATGCAGCGACGGCCATGCCAAACAAAGGCGCCATCTTGGAAATGGGCGTGTCGATATAGGTGTGTTTGGGTTGTTTTATATTTTAAAAAATCACTTAACTTTAAAAAATATCACCATAACCTTTACACTAATGCTCGCATGCTATGTAAACAAACACTTCAGCCGGAAGTAGAAAACTGTTTAGTCCGTTGAACCCCCTATGAATCATGGGAAATAGAACGGGCGAAGAATAAGGTGGATAGCCACACAATACGAAGTGACCGCTCTCGAAAGGGAATGTACTCGCTTACATAACATGGCAAGTTGTCGCTTCAGTCGAACCTGTTATAATGGCGAATTTGGGTTATCTTTATAGGTGCTTTATAGGTGTCTACGCGCTGAGAGCTGATTGGTGCACACGTCAGAGGCGCCTTCGTCATTGGATGTGCAGTTGCTGGAGCACAGCCAATGAGTGAGCCATCACTCACTGTGCAGTTGAAATGCGTTTTACATATAAGCCTCAATAAATTTGAGGAAAGGAGTTTCCCCCAATTTATTATTGTAAATGTTTACTATTGTAAATGTTTATTATTGCAAATGTTTTTCATTTACAATGTTTAATGAATCTCATAATGATGGCACATCACTATATCGTAGTCATAGCTTTTATTTCTATCCTCAAATGACTGGGGCCGGTCAGGGGGTACTTGGCTGAGAAAAAAATTTATAGGGGGTGTTTTGTTTAATGCTTTCTTTATTAAACATTCAGTTTAACACAAGTGCAGTAAACACAAGTATCTCTTTATTTCTAACTTGTGTGTCATTTAGTCTGTGTCCATCAAGTTATGTTACAACCCATCACCTAACACACAGTGACCTCTAGTGGTTTTCTCAGGTAACAACATAAACTGATGTCATTACATCCCCCTTTCTTTAAAGAAAACATTAAACAGTAACAATGTTTTTCTATGATATGTATACATTTGCAACCAAAACAACCTTACTTTTTTCATTGCTATAACTTTGAGCAATTTCTCACAAATTCAGTCTCTCGGGTTTTTTAATTTGTCTTCCAGATCTTCTAAGTGTAACTGTGTGACTGCTTGATGTTTGACTGTCTGTGTTTAAATTAGTGTCACATTCATCTTCTGCAGACAATGCAGTTGACTCAGATTCAGGATCGCTTTGATTTAAGACTTGTGACTCTTTCTCAGTCTTCAACAAATCATGTCTGTTTCTTCTGAGAATTTGTCCATCATTTGTTTTCACCTGAAAAGATCTCGGAGATACCTCTTCATGACTACAGCTTTCTTGCTTCAGGTCTCATCATTTCTGATTCTCACAAAATCATCCATCATCAATGGTTGTAAATGTTTTGCAGCTCTGTCATGATACAACTTCTGCTTTTCTTTCAGTTGGTTGAACTTTTGCTTTAACTTCACATGTTTTCTTTGCTGTGAACAACACGGCAATGTAGTACGAAGTTTTCGCTTCATCAGCATTTCAGCTGGAGCCATACCACACTCCAGTGGAGATGTTCTGTAGTTGAGTACGGATCAGACTCACTATCTGCAGCTTTCTTCAGCAGTTGCTTGAGAATATGAACACCTTTCTCAGCCTTGCCATTTGATTGAGCATATTCTGGACTCGAGGTAACATAAGAGAAATCTTGCCACTCTTTGCTACTGAAGCATGGAGCATTGTCACTCATGACAGTATGTGGTATTCCATGTCTTGCAAAAGTAGATTTTGCATGTGTTATCACACACTTTGTGGACATGCTAGAAAGTAAGGCTAGTTCAGAATAATTTGAGTAATAATCAATCACCACTAAATAATTATTACATTTCAGATGGAAGAGATCCATTCCAACTTTCTCCCAGGCTGATGTTGCTAAGTCTGGTATCATCATTGGCTCTTTGATCTGCTTGCTTCTGAATTTCTGACATGTGTCACACTTTTTCACCAGATTCTCAATGTCTTTGTTCATCCCAGGCCAGGAGACTGTCTCTCACTCTCCTTTTACACTTTTCCATTTCTAAATGACCTTCATGAATCCTGCTTAACATGTCTTGTCTTAAGCTTTGTGGAATCA
Organism: Chrosomus eos; assembly: GCA_036326025.1. NCBI lineage: Eukaryota > Metazoa > Chordata > Actinopteri > Cypriniformes > Leuciscidae > Chrosomus > Chrosomus eos. Next base: position 39,974,918 of record CM070834.1, read on the forward strand.
CAATTCTGTTTTGTTTCAAAAGCATTCCATCTACTACGCTCAGATCACCCCTGGCTTCACGATATTTTGAAGATTCACCCATTGGCCATCCAGTATGCATGTTGACAACAACAGCTTGCAGTTCAGCATCTTTTCTGGTTTCTTGTGCTATCA